>JAHWFP010200380.1:62579-75761 GCA_023313725.1 Lithobius niger
TTTTTTTTTTTTTTGTAGTCAATCGTAAAATTTACTAAAAGCTTCAAACGTTTAAAGAAATCAAAATATATCCCTTTAAATCTTGGTTGTTCTGCAACAAAATTAAAGAAAAGAATTTTACGAAATCAACATTTAATTCAACACGATTCACGGGAACATTTGTAATCGCGTAAAGTCGGCAATATTAGGCCTATGCTATCGATCATTGATGTGCGTACTATGGATTCAGTCTAGTGAAAACGCTATACGTTTTTCTCATTTATTCTCAAATTTGGTTTATTAGATCGTCGTCCTTCCAATATTTATATATATATAATTACACAAGATCCACAACGCAGCCATCTGCAGCGCAGCAGCAAGCAGGACATACGATGCCATCTCCGCCATCTACCGACGGAACGGCAAATTATAAGAGTAGCAGCCAAGGCCCGCTGAGATAGTAGCTGCGCCCGGAACGCAACGGCCAGCAGCGCGAATATACGATGCCATCTACCGACCGAACGGCAAATTTAATGAGGGGGGCGAGGGGGGGGGGGGCGAGGGGGGTACGAGACGGGGGGAACAAGACGACGCGGAATGAGCGAGCGACTCCGCTAGTCTAACATAATTCAAAGTTAAAACTAATTTTTAACCATCACACACCTTCAAAACAGACACCCGATTCACGACCGGAAAACGCAAACGGGAGTAACGTAATAATGGATGCGGTGGACCGGATGTTTTAAGCGCTTACTAGTCTAGCGGCTTTGGATATGGAGCCCACTGAAGGCACTTCCGGTTTAGAGTCATGACGTCTTCCAAGATGGCCGCCACATGATTTAACCCAAAAAATGTTTATCTCTGTAACCAATTAACCGATTTTAATATTGTATAGCTCGTTGGAAAGATAAAATTATAACTAACCAAAAATGTCCTATGACACAATAACACATCTCGCATAGGTTAAGCGGTACAGCCTCTGGAACGCGATATTGCATGAAATGTTGAAAAAACCACGAAATATAACTATTTGAACCTTAAGCTGTAGACTTTCTTTTCCTTGAACATTATCTGTATTTTATTTTAAACATCACGTTGACATCGAAATGCATGAAGCCTAACTGGATAACTGCGCATCCTTTTTTAAAATAATACAACAATGGAATGAACAAGAATTTTAAAACTACTGTTTGTTGATCAGAATGTAATACCAGGTTGTAATACGAAAGTTTTAACTTGGGAGTACTCGGAATGATAAAATCCACATAATGTTCTTCCGTCAGAAAGCGGGTTTTTACTTCCGAAATCATTATTTTATGTTTTATTATCGTAAATATAATTTAAAGTTGCATTATTTCGTCGAGATTCACCATTGATTATAGCTCACTACCAAATCGTTGCCGGACGCTATAATGACTGGTTGTGCGCGATGCGACGTGCTCCTGCTAGTGCCAATGGCTGCGACCTTGACTCGCTTCCGTGACGTCACTAGTGAAAGGCCAAAGAGTGACGTGCCGCGAACGAGCCAATCAGAACTCGCGATAGCTTGCGAGGCCAAAACGTTTGGACAACGGCCGTTAAACAGTACATTTCATTGGAGGAATACAGACAGTGGCGTTGGAGTTGATGACGTCATTTTCCGCGGGCCAGAAAATTGGGAATCCCCTCTCTCGAACGCGACCAAGATAGCGGCTGTACGTTGCGTGGTTCCGGAGATACGATCGTTTAAACCGAGGGCCATTTTCAGCAAATAAAACGCAATTTTACGTCCATTTTGGCGTGAAGATGCAATAAAAAGATGATATTGAATTAAATTAACCAAAATAAACCGAAAATATACGTTCCAAAATACCTATTTCAATCAGAGTTACGCCTCCGACGTACGCAATAGGATTTTTTCTTTTAACAGGATATAGAACTGGGCTGACGATATATCGTCGCTTAGGCCTAAAAGGGTTAAGACTTTCGATTCTTTTAACGTTAAGGGGGCACCTACCCGAAACTGAGGCCTAACTTTGGAAATTTTTTTCTTGTAGTGTAATTGCCCTAGAGTCATAATTTTTTTTTTACCCTAAAGTGTGTTGAAATATGAGTATCACATTTTTAAAATTTTCACTTAAGTCTATTTTTGTGAGAGTACTGTACTAGTACATTTTCGGTACATTTTATTACACTTTTGTACCGCTACTTTGGTAACGTTGGCAAAAATTGTTGCACATGAACAAGATTGGGCTCTAAATTGTCTGTATACATAGTGCTATCATGTGAACCAAAATAATTTTGATACAATTTTTTATGATCACAATTTGCGTTTATTACAAAATTATGTAGCCAAAATTTTGGGATTTTTGAAAAACTAAACCGGAAATGTGTAGAAATATGACTTTGGTTCATTTTATAGTCACCACACCTGGGAACTTGCATAAAAAATTTCATGTCATTATCTCGATTCTAAGTAAAGGTATCACGTTTTTAGTGATTGACCGCTAGGGACATTCGCGTTCCGAGAAAATCAAGTTTGAATTTGAAACTTGTAACCTTACGCAAAGCAAAATAAACTACCAAAAATATGTTTTTATTCATAAAAGGTCTCAGTTAATTAAAAAAAAAAGTGCTGCACCATGTAGAATACATGTTACTGCACCAGACTAACCTAAAAAAAATTTTTTTTAGGAATATTTTTAGGGTAGGTGCCCCCTTAAGTTTAAAAAAAGTAACACTAGTTCGGAGCTGTCTTGTAGCAACCAGGGCATCTAACCCGCCACGTAGCACCCAGAGAAATCTTTCTTTGTTAAGCGCATGCGCTTGGCGTTTGATGAACTGTGACGTAGCGCACACGAGACTACGCTCCGAAAATCAATGGCGACAAGTGGTCTGCTAGAAACGCAACTTTATAAAATTATTATGCAAAACTGTATGGCGTACGCGAATTTCGTACTTCGCGTACATGTTTTAAGTACATTACCATACGTTACTGAAATTTAATTTGGTAGGGGTATAGTTGTTCTTTAAGTTATGTCATGTCTACTACATCACATTACGCCAACGTCCACTCAGCAACGTCGGATGTAGACATACGCCAGGTCTCGCCAATATCACATTTTTATGCATCTCCACTTATTACAACTCAACTGGAATGCCAGTTTTGCTTGAGTTTGAGGTTTTACTGTACCACAAAGCATTTACCCCTCCATTGCTTTGTTGTAACAGCTATTCCATTTACAAAGGTATATGAATCAAGCCAAGCGAACAAATGCAAGCACGTTTAACTGTTAACACCTTAGCATGCATAATTTAAAGACTTCAAAATTTGCTTACTAAAAACACTTTAGAAGATTTGTATTTATTAATACGTTTTACAAAGAGTCTAAAGGTGTGAACAAATAAATATTTTGCAGACATTACACAATCCAAAAACTTTAAAATCCTGTATGCACAATTTTCTGAACCCATTTTTAGGTTTTTTTTCCTTGCAAATGTGGAATATTTGTTGGACCAGTTTAATACCACAATTTTTTTTTAATATACAACTTTTTTGTAGCCAAGCATAAAACTGAAGAATGCAAGGGATTTTACAGCCTTTGGATTGGACTACGTGACTGAGTAACACATTTAGGTTCAAAGCAGAGCTATGTACATGCCAAGGATTTTTAAACACGTATCCTTTCCCCAAAAATAAGGAAAAGTAATGATACACTATAGCCAGTTTCCTTTCGTAAAAAAAAGTAAATGGACAAGAATAATTCGCATCGGGTTGTCTGACAAGCATGAAAGAGCAGGTATTTTCTACAAAACCACACTGCCAATTGTTTAAAAAAATCACTTGAATATTGGTTTTTCCAACTCTATTCGTTTTAACACGTCAAATAAATTATGCCGAAAATTGTTCAGAGTGTCACTTTGTTGAACATTTAATCTCAATGAATTACAATATTAAGGGATTGGAAAACTGAACTGAATTCGTCCTGACCAGTGCGCAATAACCTTCGTGCTGTTCCCATTCACCCAATACAAATTGCTGATGAAACTTTATTTAAAAAAAGGTAACTGCACAGAAAAAGGTGTAATAGATTTGTAGGTAAGTTTTCTTTGGATTAAAAACCGATTTTCAAGTTACCAGCCTTGTTGGGAATCATGATAAAGATGTAAAATTGTTGTATGCATACATTTCAAGGCAAGAATTCACCTGGTGAGATGGATGGTAAGAACACCAAAGGAGCAGAAAAGGTAAGGAAATGGAAATAGAATACTCCAAACACTGCAAAAAGGAGTCCTCGGTGACAACAAAGAAACAACCGCAACCTTTTGCAGTCAGGTTGGGTAAAAGATATTTCCCTGCCTTCAATATTGTTGTCTGTGGGAGTACACCAACACTTGTGGTCAATGTAAGAACTAGATTCTAGCCTTAGACCAGACCTTCCTCCTTGTAACAAGCAATCCAGAGGTATTTGCGGAATGGTGCACATTTTTGTCTTTTAACTGGAGCGAGCACAGCGATCAACAACCAAAGTCTTTGTTTCCACTGGCTGCCTTTTGCAGCTTTATCCATTATGTACACAAGCAGTGGACAAGGGAGGCTCTTCACGCCACATCCGCACCCAATAGTGTTCATCACAGGCCGGTTCTCAACATCCTGATGGCCACTGCAATGCTCGTTTGGATATACATACGCACATATGCACACAAGTTTCAATCCAAAATGACTATTGGCTCTGGATCAGATGCAGAAACTGGCGTTTTTACGCTAAGCTTTCTCCAAGGCCGGCGTGCTGCCTTCCTTAGATCAGTTGACGTCAACTGCTTTCTTAATTTCCTGAAAAAATAAATAAAACGTACTATTAAAAAAAGTAACTCGATAAAAAAATGTTGTAGCAAATGATGACTAATACGTAAGGCTGTGTTTGATAAGAATTAAAAAATGACTGTGCCAACGAGAGAATAGCGAGAGAATACAATTTAAAATGCAGCATGCCATAAACTCGTTACGACACTCCTACTGCAACATTTATGGCCAATTATCTTACACCATTAGATAAAAATCTCCTGCAGTTGCATTTATTAGAAAATAATAGTTTCTAACTGCCACTAAACTCTAAGGGTGTCTGTCACTTAGTCAGGGTTACCACAATCTGATTGCCAATCTGCCATTCACATTTGCACCTTCGATCAATTAAAATTAAACAAAATAATAAAGTAGTAACAACTTACTAGTAACCGTGTTGCAATTCTTTGATGCTTTACAACATTATTTTACTTCATGCCTTTTCCTATTATTTTAGACCTTCCTGTGGCAACCCTGATACTATGCTAACTAATAAAGTGGGACAAAATAAAATTCATGCTGGAACTTAACGCTGCTTATATAATTATTTCATAACGACTAAAAGGATGGGTGTTCTGTGCGGGTGGATAATACGATATTCCACGACCTGACAAGTCATTAAAATTAAGGATGGTGTTTATAAATAGCAACATGTCGACCCGCACAGAAGCTTAGCTGGTAACCCACTACCATTTAAATAATAAACCAAGACTGCATCCCACCTGGTCACTTCAGTTGCTTGAAAGTAGACATCGTCCGGCGCATCAACCCAACTGATGACCTGTTTGCGACCAAGTTTGTTGACAGTGGCGAGGCGCGCACGACCATTGAGATGATTGATGACACTGCTGCGTGCCAGGATGCTCGGAGAAAACAACTCCGGATTGGGCTTGATCACACCCGCCACAGGCCTCAATGGACGCTTGGGGGCCGGGCCTGATAACATTCAATCATTAAGTCCCTTGATGTTTTATGTAACAAATCTAAATTACTTATGCAAGTGCAAAAATAGGTAACAAGGTTCTCAAGTACTAGTAACAAAAATAAAGTGCATGGGGAAGCTATTTTTTTGTTGTTAGCAATAAAAACTATACTTGGGTTGCTCACAGAAGAAAAGATCAATGTGCAAAAGACTATTAATGTGAACCTGTACGATTAAATACTTCAACCAACAGCAAAAAAGAAAAAGTGAAGGTTGACAGACACCAGCAGCGTGCTTCACCACACATACTACAAACACAAACTACGGCAGTAAAGCGCAGTGGCAATTATCGCACTCGAGGCCTATTATTTTATCACATCTAAAGAGGATCCAGAATTGCACCACTACACACAGATCATAACATCAATGGCGGCTATTCTAAATGATCAGATAACCAGTAAGTGATTCACGACTGTTTTATACTTTACACTAAAAACGGAAACCACTGGACAATAGGAACAGTTGACTAGGGCTCCAAAGGACTGAAGACACAAATGTAAGGGTGGTTTACATTTTGTTCACAACACTGACGCTAATAAAATTTATGAGAACCAAGTTATTTATGTTTGCAGCAAACAATGCACATTTAAAATACTCACTAATGCCAGTGACTCATTCAAAACAGTTTTTCGTTGATGAGCAATACCAAAATCTCTGCCTAAACAAAATGTATTAGCTAAAATAGAACACGTTATTGCCTTGATTCATAGCTAAGGTCTGCATTACTGAAAATGGGTCAATGTGGCAATATGTGAAAAACTGTCTGCCACGGACAAAAATTGCAATAAAAATTATTTTGATGCAAGTTGTTAAAAAATGTGTAAAGAATAACATGATGAAGTTCCCAAAGAATTATCACTGAAGTTGATGAAAACCAAGATGATGTATTGGATTATGCTAAACCTTTGGCCAGATTACGAACGAACAGCTTATGACTAACATCCAGAATCCAGCTGGGGGCCCTGAAATTATTCATCACGCTCACTTTCAAAATCAGGATACTGTTTGTATCTTGCAAATTTCCGACTGCATATCAACAGTTTTCATCAGGCACAATCATGGAAATATGAGTCCTCTGGTTAAATCTTTATCATTTTTGTCTGGTCGTTGGAGCAGAAGAAAAGACAAAGATGTAATCAGAGGACTCATTTTTTCTGGATCATACCTAACGAAGTCTGTTGATTTACAGACAGTATCCTAAATTTGCAAATGAGCGTGATAAATAATTTCCGAGTTCCAGGAGATTCAAGTGAGCTTTAAATTCCAGTAGGCTTAACGGTGTATCCCGAATTTTAGTATTATAAATACGTACATCGTGCAAACTAAACCCAAAACATCAAAATACCAGGGCCACCAGGTTGATTTTGGTTTTACTGCCTAAGCAAAAATATACATTACCCACGCTTTTAGCATTCTCCTTCACCATTGTTATTGGATCGCGAGATTAAAATTCTAGGCACCTGCCAGCCTCGCAACCTAATGCAGATCCCTCCGTCTATATAAAGCTTCGTTGGCAATCGTAGCTTCATCTTTTATTCACCATTAGTGCCCAGGTGGCGACCCAGAAGGGAGGCAGGGTGGGAGGTATTTTTGGTAGATTTCCGCAGATTTTGTTGTTTGACGAGCAGATAGCTTTGGAGACGATGCAGCCGGCCTGCTCCGTATTTCGTAGAAATGCCTGTTGACTCGAGGAGTCGGATGATAATAGCCACGCGTGTAGTTGCGAGCAATTTCGGTCTGGTTGAACCTGGTCCCTTAATGCTGGGAGAGCAGGTTTGGAAGTTAAGGGTGGCAACATAGAAGAGATTAGGAGATCTAGTAAGACGGGGGACCCATGCAGCCGCTGGCCAATTTAGGGCCACTAGAATGAACAGACCGGCGGCTGAGCAATCTTGCGGAGGACCAGAGGAAGAAGCTTGAATGGCGGGAATAGATACCCGAATAGGTGATCCCAAGGTCCAGTAAAGGCGTCCACTGCCCAGCCCGGTCATTTGAGACCAGACTGACAAAATGGCGAAGTTTGGCATTGTACCTCGCGGCAAAGAGGTCCACCATCGGATGGTCCCAGATGTTGCATGACTGATGTGACCTGGTGGAGTATACGGGAAAGGGTAACTCCCCTTTTTGAAGGTAGGCCACGACGGTAATATAGTCGATGTGGACTTGGACCACTTTTGGTGAAAGATGGTGGAAATGGCGTAGGCCTAAAAGAACAGTATGGAGCTCGAGAACGTTGACGCGAGCCTGGTCCCGCAGTCGCCAGGTGCCAGAAACCACATGGTTGTTGATGTGGGCTCCCCAACGCTGGAGGGACGCATCTGTTAGCAAGTATAGGTCTGGAGTCTGTTCGTGTAGGGGCACTATCTGCGCTAGAGTGGAGATGTCCAGCCAACAGAGCAAACCAGCTTTATCGAAGGGAAAATATCTGAAGAATCTAGCAGGTCACAGCAATCCGATGGAAGAAGGTGGTATCACTTCGTTCTCGGAAATTACTCATTACGCTCACTTTCAAAAACAGGATACTGGCAGTATCTTGATGAACATCCAGGGCCCATCTAACCCAAAAGTCGTGCACTTGGTTGGAAATGAATTAGATGGCATACTGAAGCAAAGATGGAGATGAAAGAAGCAAGTAATAAATGTGCCTGGACCATTGTAACGTCGTAACAGCATAAATATTGGATCCAGCGTTGTATATACAGGTAGCCATGCCGCTTGTTGTGTGTACCTTGTAAATATCGGAGGCCGTGGACGTTCTTTTCTTTTCAAGCAAGCAGACGGAAAGGCACGCAGACGAAAATGTAACCAGAAGACTATTTTTCTTGACCCTGCCCGTTGAACATTGTTGAAATACAATCGAAATTTTGTAAGATACTGACAGTATCCTTCAATATCAATTAGCTAATTCGCTTGCTGAAACCGCATTCGTTTCGCCCTTGACAGTATCTTTCTTTTGAAAGTGAGCGTAATGAGTAATTTCCGAGATCGAAGTAATTCAACAGCGTTTCAAAGTAATTCAAGTAAGCCTAACGGTTTATTTTGTGAAGAAGGTGGTAGTTGGGCCACTGTTGATACGGAAATAATGAAGGGGCCGAGTCATCCATCTGCTATATGGGACCAAGTCGGCTACAGAATCGAGCGTCCCTATGAATGAATTGAGATCTAGTATTGTATACGTTTGAAGACAGAGGAATTCCCAAAGCTTTGTGACGAGATCGGAGAATCTGTCTAGGGGAAGGCATTACTGTTGCAGCGGCAAGATCGAAGAAAACCCCTAGAAAGACTAACCGTTGAGACGGGACCAGTCGAGACTTTGGGAAGTTGATGCCGAATACCAAGCGCTAGAGGCGGCTGAAGGTAAAATTTCGGTTGTGTCGTAGCGCTACCACGTCTTAAAATGGGAAGGATCCAGTCGTCCATGTAGGTGCTCGCTCCGATCTGGTGTCGGTGAAGGGTCGCTAGGACTGGCTTTAGCACTGCTATGAAGATGCGGGGTGCAGCATTGAGGCTGAATGGGAGGCGGAGAAACTCTTACGCCGTACCGTCTTAAATAAATCGGAAGAGGTGCTGGACAGACGCATGAAGTGGAATGTGTAGGCAAGCGTCCGCAAGATCGATGGAAATCATCCAGTCGTCTTTTACCAGCAAATGACGAGTTGAGTCTAATATCTCCATTTGAAAATGGTCGTTGCGAGTGTACTGATTCAGTGGTTGGAAGTTGAAATTTAATCTGAAATCTCATGTCTTCTTGGGGAAGAGGAAAATGGGACTGTAGAACCCTGGGTGGTCCGAATTTGGACTTGGTAGAATCGTCGCCTTCATTAGGAGATAGTTTATTTCGGGAAAGTCGGAAACGACCGTAGCAGTGGACCATGTTGGTGACATAATTTGGGGGAGGGAAGTTTGAAGAAACGTGTACAAAATAATTTGCTGCTGATTGATAAGATGGTAGAATCGGACGTCAGCTTGAAGGATCGCGAAGCAATTGTAAGCGACCAGAAGGTGGTCGCTGCTTGGGCCCTGGTGACGCATAACGTCCTCGGCGGTCGCGAGTGGTGCTGCAACCGAGAGACCGGTGCCATCCGCATCCGGGACCGTTGTTTCTAAAGGGCATCTGTTCAGAGTGTGGTCACAAAATCATTTTCAAATCAGCTGTTAAGAACTCCGAACGAGGCTAAGCGCCAACGTTTTAAGGATTTGCTGCCCCATCTTTTGTTGGACGGAAGAAGGCTGTTTCCCGACCAGAGCGTAGAGGACGGGGGGGTCCTTGTCAAATTCTGGGGGGGTCACCTTTCCCTAGAAGGAACCACCATTACGGAGTAAAGTTGTCAACAAGTTTGTGGATTGACCAAGGTTGTGGATTGTTGACGAGGAAGGCGGCCGCGTGCACCAAAACCAAAGCAGGTAGAGAGACCGCGGTTCTTGATTGGGTCGGTCACAGGTGGTGACGGCTTGTAGAGGAAGCAATCCAGGATAATAACCTTGACTGTCTTTAGTAGGTCTGGAAGAGGGATTTCCGAGGGGTAGGGGTCGTCGGTGAAAGATGCTGCAAAATGGGCATGACGAGAAAGGCCGTCAGAGATGACCGATCGTTGGTCAGCGTCGTCAATTGCCGAATTGGAAATGTCAGCGTCCTCAATGACGATGGGTCTTGATGGCCTAGGTGAATGAATAGGTTGAAAAGCTGACTGATGCGCGTCCAGTGGATGGGAAGGTCCTAAAGGGTCTAGTGACGGCCTTAATTTCTTGCTGGTCGTAGCGGTTATCCAATCTCAGGTTTACTGGGTCGATGGCGGTCGCTGAGGGGAAGTCTTCGCTTGCGCTTGAAACAATGAAGAGCGTATTCCATAAGCTCGTGAACCTTTTTCTTGGAAAGTGGTTCGTTGGATGGGTCGGTGTTAAGAGACGGAGGTGGAGTGGTCGATTGTCTTGAAGACCGTGAAAAAAGATCGATCGGTCCCTCGGAGAGACGTGGTTGCTTTCTTTTCTTAGCGGAACGTCTGGCTTTCACTTGAATTTTTAGACGAGCGTACACTTCCTTGGCCGTCATGAGGTTGGTTTAGAGGACTGTTAATAAGGCAGAGGCTGGTCGCACTGGACTGGAGATCTTGTAGTCGTATCATGTGTGGGTTTGTCGGTCGCTGATGGTCCGACGGGAGAGGGAGCTAGTGAGCGGTCGTTGGCCTGGAGGACACGGTCGTTAGGCGACCATGGACAGGCGCTGATAAGGTGGAGAATCTCAGCAACAGTGGTTTTGGGTCTTCTACCTAAAGTTCAATGGACGATGAGGGCAGTGTGGCCACCACGCCCAACGCCATTCTAGGTATGCCTTTTGCTCGTGGCCACTCTAGGCATACCTTTTACTCGTGGCTAATAGAAAGGGTACAAGGATGCACCTTGAGTAGCTCAGACCAAGGTATTTTAACTTCTATTCCCGGGAGAAGAAACATCACGTCCGACGTGGTCGAAACGTAGAGAAGAAAAGATGAAGTCATGGTCACCAACGACACTTTACATGGACAGAGGGATGCACAGAACAGATGCGCATTGGGTCGCGAGGCTGGCATTCTCCTAGAACTTAAATCTCTAGATCAAACAGCGAAGGAGAAGGAGAATGCTAAAAGCTCAGGTAATGTAGCAGTGATAGTAAAACTGATGACGTTTTATTAACAAGGGACACATGTTCTCTGTGAATTTTGTGTAATTTCCGCGATATCTTCTGGCGTTTATTTTTTTAATTTCTGTTAAACTTAGGTGTCGCAGAATTTGCAGAATTAAAGGTTTTCACAGAAAAATGAATATTTGGGTGTTTTCACGGAGTTAAAACCCCCTCCCCCAAAAAAAACAACAAATAAAAAAAATCGGCATAGGTTTAGCATAATATTCCCTTTATAATTTCAATATTCAAATGAGTAATTTGACAGGGATTGAATTCAATTTATTAAAAAATATTTCATTACACGCATAAATGTTCAAAGTATGGTTCTCAGGCACAGTCACGTTAATGATTTTTCAGGATTTATTAAAAGGGCAAATTTTTTTGCCATTTTCCCAATTTTTGACACATTTTGAGGCTTCAATACATTATTTAACTATCTTCGTAGCGATCGATTACGCACAATTTCAAATAAATAAAAGATATCAGTACAATATCTTCAGTAGATTTTCCGACTGTCAATTCTCCGGAGATGTTGGGGCTCAGACGACAGTCTTCTTCAGGCAAAAAACAGCAATTTCACTCCACTATGTCATGTTTGATCATCGCTACGGTTGTCTGCTTTTTGAATCAGCAGTCGAGCGTAGCCTCCACCAATTGCAAGGCCGGTTTACCACATCTCACGCAGCTCATCATTAAACTCGCTACGGAGCAGAAATTTTATTCCAGGATTGGATGGTTCTTGGATACTCATCAATTCAACCTTCTCTCGGATGTGGTGTTGAATAGCCAGGGGGGACTCCAGGCTCCTCAAATACCCAGCTCTGAGTTAGACTAAAGGAGGGTTTCAGTGCCTTCCCAGTTAATCTTGTAGTGCGATTACATGTGGTGTGCTGCAATGTCGTTTGTTGCAACACAACATAAAAACGGCAGTACAGTCACCACATGGTATCCCATATACTGCTTCTCTCGTGTTTACTATCTTTTTCAACGATCTTTCCTCATGCTCACTTGTCTCTCCTCTTTTTCGTCCCTTTGCTTCTGGTTTCGTCCTCTTCCCGATATGCTGGTTCTTCAGTCCTTTAGAGTTCTTCATGTACGTGTCAAAGCCATTTTTCTTGAGCACATCCTGGATTTAATCACTCCCCTCAGGTAGGTCAATGGCACTCTTGTTTGCTCATCACTTTCTTTTTCTCCTTCCAGTCCCTCTTTTGCATTCCAACTTACTCCTCTTCTCATTGCTTTCTTAATCATCAGATTTAGGCACCCTGGTGGGTACCTTAGTGGTTGCAAACCTCCCTTTTTCACATACAGATGGTGTTGTGCTGTCTCGGCTTCAGTAGTGTTCAACTACCCTGTTAATCTCATTCTGGGCAATAGCTTTCAGTTGCCTCGCAGGGTACCCGGAGCAGTAGGGAATGCCTCTGTCGGTGGCTGTGGTTTTCGGTAGGGATGGTACACGATCATCCTGTCATGGGGTCTTCTCAGGACCAAATCCAAAAATGGTATGCCTCCATTACATTCTTCCTTGTACGTGAAGTTCAACTCGTCTGTCCATGCACTCAGCACCAAAGGACACTAGCACCTCATCATCTTCAAGCCGGACGTTTTCGATCACGTGTAAAAGTTCTTCCGTCCAGTGCAATCTATACGATTATATAACATACTTTTTTAGTCGGAACGCCATCAACCAGTCTAACTTCTTACCGGGACCTCCTCGAGCCAACGTAATTAGTCGAAGGG
>JAHWFP010200382.1:0-20079 GCA_023313725.1 Lithobius niger
AACCTAGGACAAGTCATTAACCGCATTCTGCAAACTAACAGTCGCCGACTGGTCGCCAAGGGACTTAAAGAACTACGAGGCACGTTAGAACGTGCTGTGGCTCCATACGCCAACGAATTGGATGCAGAATTCATCCTAGAAATGACAGCTGTTAACTCCACCATTCAGCAGACCTCGTAAATTTTTAAAAGTGCCTTAAAAGAATCCTTATCAATGTGCCAAAAAGAAGAAATTAACCAGGCATGCATGTGCCGGAAATGCATGGGGTTAGCAGATAAATTTTGTTTTACGTGAGAAGACAAAGCAGGAAGATAATATGGACAGACACCCTGACCAGTAAAGGAAGAGAAGCGCTTTAACCGCACCCCACTAAGAAATCAGTTTCCCAAAAATGTCTCAACTAGACTGAACTTCAACTGATTTTGGAAAACGTTTGTCCAAATCCAAACTTGAAGAAAAAAAACATTAAGTAAATACTGAAGTTCTGTGGAAATTGATTAGGAAAAAATGTCAGCAAAGTGCGCAGTGTACAGCTTTCAAACAGGATCTCTCATCGAAAGGGGGGGGGGGGGGGTATTGATCTGGTGAGGACTGATTCACCAGTTTGAATCCGAGTCACACCACTTAAATGAAACGTGCATAAAGGTAACTTACTGTATTAAGTTATTTCTAGTGTATGATTTTCGCTGAGGGATTAATTCCAATTTATTTTTACACGATTTACAGCGATTTACGCCTATTTACTTCATGAAGGATACTGTTGTGCCATTGTGCCGCAGCTATGGCACTGGTGCACGTTTGCTGTGTGACGAAGTTCGGCGTTAACTCACTTTTGACCAACATCCACCCTCTCCCCCTGCTACCCCACTTAGGAACGGTTGTGGATAGTTGATTATATTTAAATTAAAGTTGGAAACTTGTGGTCTTGATTTCTGCAGCTTTACTTTAATGGTTAAAACCTTATGTCCGCTGTTTAGCGGTCGTTCAATTATATCCTACCCCCAATTTCGTTGTAAGGAAAACTCCGATCTCCGTGGAGTCGTTTTGACAGAATTTTGCTGGGTGTTTAACGTGTTCTTGTATTCAATGGTCATAGTTTGTTCCCAAAGCCGCCGCCTTTATCTACCACACCGAATTTCTTTTAGTAAGCCGAAAAACAGCCGTAACTACGGCTGAAGCCTAGCCTAGCCACCCGTAAAAAAATGCGGCTTAAGCCGAAAATTTTTTGTACTATAGGCTAAAGCAAAGTTGTTTTATTATAATATATATATATATTATTATTAAAATGTAGTTTTTATATCTCGGCAAACTTCTTCACATACAGCAAAACAATTGTAGACCGTCGTCGTATTGGTTCACCTTAGTAGCTTCTCTTGTTACAAAGCTGCAACATAGGCCTATGCATTTTATTTGCTTGTCTTGCTGCTGAGAAAGAAAATAAAGAAACACGCTGGTGATGCTAGGTGATGGCTCTACCTTTTGAAACAGGGTGCAGGCTGCAACACGAACATTTCGGTCCAAGATTTCAGGTTGCCGGCACTTGGTGACAGGTGCGTCGCTCTCTTTCCGCTCTTTTAGGGAGCGTTCACAAATTATGTAACACCTGAAAGTGGGGGGAGGGGAAGTTGAGCAAATATGTTACATTCTGTCATGATGAGGAACGGGGAGTATGACCAAGTATTACAGCAGAAACAAGCAGATAACCAGTCTGTAGTGGACACCCTCCTGGAAGTCTTCTCTTGAGAGGGCTTTCCAGCAGTCATCTAGCCGTATTTAGGCTCTTGTTTCATTAAGTGAATTTACTACACTGTTTTTAGAAACGTGTTGGATAAAAACAGTGCATTTATCCGTTGCTGACCCACAGTCTAATAGCATCGAACAACTGCATCACTACATGCTCTGAAGGCTACACTACGTGCTCTGTGTCACAAAGAGGCGTAACAAGAGCTAAATAAATACAGATGCAAACCTGTTTACGTTATCTTTTGGACTTATATGTCAAACTGTCTAAGCGGGAATCGAACCCACGACCTTTGAAACCAAAGGCCGAGGTCCTACCGCTGAACCATACTGACATGGCAATCTTTGTTCTGTTAATGAATAGGTAGTTGAGCAAGCAATGTTTCATAACGACACGAAACATTAAACCAATACCACTCAGCAAATAATGCTAATCAGCAAACACAAGTAAACTGAACACTACATAAATCTGTGCATTTTCAAGGAGCTACTGCAGTATCAATAAGAAATACTAATCATACGAAAAAAGGTGAATGCTGTCCTCAAAAGAGAACGAAAGCCAACCCCCCCAAAAAGTACCAGAAAACTAGAATGGTGCTTCCATCTCATAATTGCTAAGAAAAACAGATGGATTCCATAAAATTTGGACCAAAAATAGCTGATATATACCCCAAACCAAACTTGTTAAGCATTCCTGCTATGCTTTTCGGCCGTGTGAAGTAGTGATATCAAACGCCAAGCTCTTTCGCCAAGCTAATTCCACCGACTAAGACTTCAAACATTAAATGAAATGAATGAAAATTGCACAGTACGCAATTTTCATATATGTCATTTAACCTTTGAACTATTACTTGGTGAGATTAGCTTGGCGAAAGAGCTTGGCATTTGATATCACGACTTCACACACAGCAACACGCACACTTCTGCTTCTCATCGACCTTTCCACTGTGTAACTACGCACTGAAACACACTTCGTGCACTGTGCCACTGATCACCCTATTCCCCGCGCACATTCTTGTTCTACATTGACAGGCACCAGGGTGAGAAGATGATGACGATGACCTTCAACTTCGTGTCTTACTTTTCCTTATGTAACGGTGCACTCGTGCGTCAATCCACTGTGCAGAAGAGCGGAGCGACAGTCCTTCCACCGTCTGTCAAACATTCAAAGTTAACCAGGGTTGAAAAGACCACCACTCCACAAGTTCATTATATTCCCACGAAGGTGGCGTCGAGACCACGCAGCCTACTGCATAAACCCCGAATCAAAAACTTCAGAGGAGCACCTTCGTAGCCCTGGAGTACACCGCGACTGCTTGCAGTCGTTGGAGCGCATCACAACTACCCGACAATGACGAAGATGCTAGAGGCCAGGATGCACTTTGATCCAGTCAGCTATGGTGACACTTTGACCTCTATACGCTCTACAAAAGAATAGAAAATGGTCCACTGTCATTTCACAGTTCCACGTGGTGCCGATGGTTGACCCAACTTAACCCAATCTGCACTGATGGCCGAAAGCAAGGAGTGACCCGTGTGCAGTCTAGTCACAACCCTCGCCACCCACATCGGGAACCCATTGAGGACCAAACAAGTGGCGCACCTCGGCTGTAACTGATAAAGGGCCGACCCGTTGTAGCTTTGCCCCATTCTTCCTCCCAAGCTTGTAAGAACCAGTTCTGGATGATTGGCCTCGGTGACCTGACAGAAGAAATCAAAGTCACTTCCGGGACTTCTGGAAGCATGGCCCCCTTGGCCAGTCCATCAGCCACCACATTGCCCTGGACCCCTGTATGCCCTTTAACCCACTGCAGCACAACAACACCAGATTGCAGAGCAGCCTACAACTTCCTGCATATGGAGAAGATCAGCGGATCCCCCAGGTCCAGATCCTCAATCGACCGTCTGATTGAGCGAACCGAAGACTTGGATGGCAGGGCCAGGTCATGGGCCATGTCGAGCACAACAGAGAAAGCAATGAGCTCGCAGGCAGTGCTGGAGCCCATTGCCCGTAGCCTGTGACTCAAGAACACTTTAATAGATGGGATCACCACACCAACACCACCTTCCCATGTTATCCATTGAAAAGAGGCATCACAATAGATGTGACAATCCGTATGTCTCGCCCGGAACACACTCACAAGCGTCGGGCACCAGGCCCAGGGGCATACGGGGTTGGCGACGGCAATATTGAACAACTGGTAAACTGGAGTCCGTTGCCGCATCAGAGATACTCCCAGCTCAGCAACCCCAAGAGCTTCCCTGATTCTCGGGCTCGTATGACTGTAGTCATGGAGAATCCTTTCTACAGGATCCATCTCACCTCTGCTAATATTCCGAAGGCAAAGTACCACCAAACCTCCCTCACACACAGGTGCAGAGGAGGCTCATTGCTCTCAGTCAACAACGTGGTAACCGGGGTCGAGATGAGACAACCCTCAGATACTCATTAATTGGAACTTGCAAAGCCCTCAGATGACACTCGTAGGTACCCAAGAATGGCAGATGATAATCTAAAACAGCCCTAACGGAGGTCTTGTACACGGATGTTAGTGCCCCCCTCCTAACATCCCCAGCACGGGATAGTGCCTTCAGCATGGAGGACTGAGCACGTATCTTGTCCTTTAACCTACTGACATGGTCGTTCTAAGTCAAGTGTTTATCCAGCACTACACCCAGATACTTTACAGTTGATGTCTAGGTCACAGTGACGCCACCGACGGACACTGTTATAGGTAGTCTTTGCCTCACCATCGAGCGCAAAAAAGACCACAAGCTCCGTTTTGGATGGGGTGCCTTTGAAAACTGACCCAAGTAACTCAGGTTGCAAAGAAACACGCTGTTGCATGTACTAATTGTGTAGGTCGTGCGAGGTGTCGCGTCATAATCCCCTGATCTACTTGATCTTAGACGATTGCCTGAACATATGGCAATTACGCTCCAGGCAGTACCCTAAACAACCAAACAAAACAATGGTCGCCGAGCTTGGTTCCTAAGGGTAACTGGGTGTACAGGGGGCTAACACTGCAAACGAATCGACTGTCGACCAATCAGAATCGAGAAAGAAGCGGGGAGGGGGCTTACATTTATTTGAATTAATTCGCAGTGTCATGTGGATGAGTTTATGTTGCGTTCGGTGCAGGGTGGAAGAAGGTTCGGTGTTATAATTCTATAAATAAGCTTCAGGAATTAGTTATTAAATCTTCAACGTATCTTAACAGCAAGCACGTAAATAAACTCCTGCTTACTGTTCAAAATATTACTGTTTGTAGTTTATTGCTGTCACTTGACAATCGTTCTAGTGACGATTTTGGGTTAAAAATGCTACTAATTCGTGACATGTAGAGGCAACGAGAGTGACATTTGCTTGGTCCAACTAGGTTACTTTTCGAAGGCACCCATGGTTTGCAATTTGGCATTGCTCGCGCCTGGTTACGCCTAGCATGGTCCAATCAATTAGCCACGTATGGTCACGTTAAAGGTGTGACGTAACGAATGCTCGGTTGAGCTTGTTGATTTTGATGAGCTGTGATTGCAGTTTCGGAACGTACTAAATGGCTGACGCAACGTTACTGCGCACGCGCGACGTAAAGTTTGGAGCTAAACTGTCTCTAACAGTGGTGCGTTCTGTTCGCTCTGTTCGGTCGTTTAGGAAGGTACTGATCGGCGCTCGAGGTGTTTGATAGTTTGCCGGTGGCGTGGCGTTTCATAGTTTGCCAGCGATGTAATGTAGTGGCGCACACCTCTACGTGGAATCGTCGTTACCTGTCCACCCCTCTCACTTCCGAGTTTGAATTAGCCCACCGAAACAACCTGTTATTTCTATAGCACGCCAAAGAGGTGAGGAATGAAAGAAATAGTATAAGTGAGAAGCATCGTTTTTTATTCGTCTTATTCTGTTTTCGTACAAGCATGACATACCCGTAAACAGTAATTGCAGTTGAAAAGGTAAGGATTCTGCTCGTTTGTTTTTTCACTCTTGGTTATTGTAAACATCAACAAGGAATACCAGGGTTTTATGTATGGGATGGATGGGGAAAGAGTCTATTTTGCTATCTCTGCTTAAAATAATTATTACTAACTCGGTTTGACAAAATTATAGTGATTTTTGAAAGGGGCCAACAAAAAAAGAGTTAATACACCTTGGGGCCAGCAATGGATTCTGCTGTCATTTTACCTTCTTTCAGTGCATGTTTCTGTCCTCCCGATAGCACGTTTGCAGCGTATTGTAAAGCAAATTTCGACGTTTCAGCATGACAGGAATTCTTAAAAAACTTGACTTGTGGCTGAATTCTGTGTTTTCTGTTTGTTTGTTTGTTTAACACGCAGTCTTAATTACAACCATCAATTACCGTTTAAAATAAATTTTCATAAATTAGTTTACTAAGTTCTGTGAGTTTTGGATCGCGTCCCTTCCACCGTCTCGAGAAGAAGAAAATGCAGAATATTATACGTGATCGGTCCACATATATATATTGATTTCTGCACAATTCTCTTCCTCGAGTGACCCCCCCCCCCCCGTACAAAATGCTTTCATCGATGAACCAAGCACACGATTTATATTATATATTATCTACTACCGCATTTCTGTTCACCGCACTACATTTTAGTTCCGTTGTCGAGTGTGTGTGTCTGTGTGTGTGGGTGGGGCGGGGGGTGTAGTATTTCAGTTTTGCCCCCTTCCCCTTCCCCCCCCCACATCCTAGCTACGACCAAGCAGTCAGTTTATTTTCCATTACTTGACTCCCAGCTACGTACGGACAGCCGTTTTTTCATGTTCTGTGTCTGTATACAGTCAGCTATCAGATTCGATCGTCCGTCCTCTTGGGTCACAGATCAAGCCTTGGCCAGTCTGGGTCATCGTTTGACCGCTTTCCTAGAGTTTGCATTTGAAGTTAGTTAGGTTCTTTCGTTCATCTCCAAATACAGGCAGTGAATGAGTTAATGACTCCTCAACCTGAAAATACGTAACATTTTTACCCCCCCCCCCTCCAACACTACTTATGTAGGTTTTTGGAATGAATTTGTTTTTATAAGCTCTACTGGATACCTACAGGCCTAATAACCAACGATTAAAAAAAATACTTCGTAAACAGATGATTGAAATACAGTTTAGCTAAAAAAATATAGAAAATTTAGGGAAACATAATTTTGCGAAAATTAGTGTTACGTAACCCTTCGTGAACACAAATTTGCAGAACCCTCCTTTTTTTTTTAGAGGCATTACGTAAGTTGTGAACGCTTCCTGAGTGTATTAATTTTAAAGGCTTTTTTTGAAACGGAATCAGTTGACAATTAGGAATTCCTGGATTAACACCATGTTAGTCCAGGAATTCCCAGTTGTCAACTGATCCCCCAGCATGGCAGAAGAAGCATATTTATTCAGGCCCCATCCTACGTCATACATATTTTTCACAAATTGAAAATACTTGCTTAGCTGGCTATGGAAGCAAATTCTCCCACATGTTTAAAATGCATATCTATCAATCAAGTCAGATTGGACTATATGAGCTCTAGTTTGGTAAGGAAATTCAGCGTATCTGGCCATATTAGGTCATATCCGGAAAAATCCAGACCTGCAACTTTACAGGTATGGCAGATATGGCTGAAATATGGCTGAGAGTAGCCCCCCCCCCCCCCCCCCCCCCCCGACAGCGATAAAAAATGTTTAGTCCGAACTTTCGAGCTTTCTAGTGGTGGCGGGAGGGGAGAGGGTGGGGAGTTCCTCAGGCGGGTCGTGGGTGATGGCCGAGGCGAACTAAAGGTTTAGTTTAAAATTTGAAATTTGTAGACGTTTATATTTTAATTTTAATAATTTTTCTACTTCCACTAAGAACTCTCACAACTGCTTCACACCAATAGGCTTCTTTTCGGCTGTGCCACACGGGTGTCAAGAAAATTCCGTGACCTGGTTACAGAGGGGCAGAGGCAGATTTAGCAATAATTGGAGGAAAATTTTGGTTTCAGTGGACAAAAAAAGTCTTGCAATGTTCACCCCTCCCTTCCCTCGACTTTAGTGGGTTTAGTGAAATATTACGAAAATAAAATAAACGGTAAAAGAAATACTTTTCAAAGTGCTGCGCCGTGGTTGTGGTGAGCATAAGCAACGCCAGCGCAGTTGACCCTTCTACCTGAAGTTTTAATGCGGTCACCCTCTCACGTCGGTTACTGGGGCATTTATAAAATTTTCGACCCCGCAGCGCCACCAGTCCCATTGGGCTTGTTTGTAAACTAGAGGGAAGTGAGATGGATTCCTCTAAGCCGCGCCCTTCAACGTCACCAAAACCGATCAGTTTAGAAACACGACTGCCTCACTTGTCGTTCTCAACATTAGAAAAATTAGCAATAATCGCTGCCACATCTATTTTCAGCGAGAGTAATGTTAGTAAGAACATAATACAAATGCGTATTAATCTCTGTTTAATTGGATTTTGTTTTTAAATTTAGACATTTTCCATATCTCACTTCCTACAATTTAGAAACACGACCGTCTCAGCTACTAATGCGTGATGGCAGCCATGTTGGATCAGTAAGTGAGCGAGAAAAAACTTGCCTCACTTTCCTCAGCAACATCTCAGCTCCATGACGTCACGCTTATGTAATATGGGAGGAGTTTGGATCAGTCATCTCGAGTTGAGAAACAGTTTTCCTCACTTCCCTCAGACATCCCTCTACTTTAGAAACAGCACCATTGCACACTGCATACTTTGTGACGCTTCTCTGGGAACCCCGAACAATGTGAGCAAGTGCAGTTCAGTGGACGTCCACTTGGCTGGTAGCCGACCACTGGGCTGCACTTGCTTACATCGTTCGGGGTCCCCAGGGATGTCGGGGGGAAGGGGGGGGGCGGCAACTTTCCCCTATTCGGCCCTAATACCTTGGACCAGCCAAGTGGACGCCTGATCAGAAATCCACTAATCGGCTTAAAAAAAAACAGTAATCTAAAGTCGTCTGATGGTACGATATCATACGAAATATTTTGAAAGATAACCCAGTTTTTAGATTTATACGGCTCGAGTTTTTCACTCCTTCAACAGACACATTGACCAGCTTGTTGAGCTGTGTTGTAGGAAGGAACTAAACGGCTGACGTCTGCGCACGCGCGGCATCAAGTTTGGAGCCAAACTGTCTCTAACAGTGGTGCGTTCTGTTGCTCTGTTCGGTGCTTTAGGAAGGTACTGATAGTTGTCGAATTGATACTGCAGAACTGTTACATTGATTATACAATGATTACCTGATTAGCAGGAGACGCTGTTTGTTCGACATAATTACCCAAATTTTCAACATGCGTAGAATACTGGGACAGTTATCGGCAAAGCGTAAAATAGCCGCCATTTTTTTTATCGGTTCGCCCAAAGAAAAACGACAGGTAGGACTCCTTTTTCCGTGCGATGTTGTCAAAACGTGAAACTAACTAGTCGAATTCCACTTTAACTTCTTTTCCATACGGAAGCATAATTGGCAAAATTTCTTTGTCAAGGACCTAGACAGGGCCGTAACAAAATAAATTGGCGCCAGGGGACAAAGCACAGAAATGGCGCCCCTTCCCATACACCGCGAAAGTACAGAGGCGCCCCTTCCCATACACCGCAAAAGTAGAAATGCTAACTATTATATATCATCATCGTAGCACAGAAATGGCGCCCCTTCCCAAACACCGCGAAAGTAGAAATGCTAACTATATCATCATCGTAGAAGGATGTCCAACAGCAGCAAATTACCTCGAGGCCCTTGTTTGTCACTATAAGAAGATAATTATTCGAATATTCGTTCAAAATTCAAAAACTATCGTTTTTTATTTACTGTGTCGGTTCGTCTCGCTAACGTTTTTAATTGTTTGGCGCCCCCCCAAACTAAACCCGGGGGGGAGTTGCGCCCCCCCTGCCCCCCCGTACTTTACGGCCCTGGACCTAGACCCATTCATATGCAAACAATTTAATCATAAACTGTTCAATACTAAAGCCTACTATTTGCTGGCACGTGTTCTCATCAAAAATCATGGTTAATCGACAATATTACTACAGGCAGTTCTGGCCTGACACAAATAAATAATACGCATGACCCGTTCGTATAAACGACTCGAGTGGGACGTGACGTCATAAGACAATATCCACGACTAAACTCCCCGACTGTATCTCAAAAACTGCTTTATGCATGAATAAGCAGTTAAAAAGGAAGTGATATCATATCAATCACTTCCTTTTTAACTGCTTATGCATTCATAAAGCAGTTTTTGAGATACAGTCGGGGAGTTTAGTCATGGCTATTGTCTTATGACGTCACGTAAAACCAGTAAAGGAACTGGTTCGGCCGTTAAATGAGTGTTATCTACTTCCTAAAACATTCGCCAAGTTAATCACACCGAAAATATTTTGAACGTTACGGGCCGGTCATTATTCATGGCCGGAGGGGGCTGGAGGAAATAAAATGTGGCTACCAAATTTTCGATGACCCACTTCCTTCGAAACCCTGAAAAAAATCTTGACCGCCCTCATCATAATGACGAGTGCTACATTGTTCAATTGGTTGTTATAGTAACTTTCGGTTTCAAAGTGCTCTTCTGAGCTGTCTAATAACCCGAATTGGACAGGCTTAGGCTTTTCTGAAAGGTGGGGATGTACTCTATAGATCAATTCTAACCGAAATTGTTTAGCTTAGATAGGCACCGTCCTACACGCATTTAAAGGTGAAGAGTTAATGGCGTAGCGGCGAAAGCTTATGGTAATTTTCTATTTCAATGTGCTCTTGCAAGCTTTCTAATAGCCCTAAATGGACATGCTTGGGATATTCTGAAAGGTGTGGATCTAGTGTTTCCATCAATCCTAACCGAAATCCATCCATCAATCCTACACCTTTCAGAATATCCTAAGCAAACAATTTCGGTTAGGATTGATGGAAATAATAGATCTTCACCTTTCAGAATATCAGCATGTCCATTTTGGGCTTTTAGAGGGCTTGCAAGACCACTTTGAATACGAAAATCGCCATACGCTTTTGCCGCTGTGCCATTACCTCTTCACCTTTAAATGGACTTAACACGTTCCTATGTAAGTTAAACAATTTCAGTTAGGATTGACGGAAAGAATTGATCCCAACCCTTTCAGAAAATGACTTTGGGGTTCAATGGTTGCTTTTACCTAACAGATGTATATCAGCTTTCTTGCCCAGAATTGTGTGCTGAACATTTTTTATTCACATTAGGTATGCTTTTGATTTGTTGACGGTTAAGGAGTTAAAATCCAAAAATTCGTTATTTGGCCACCATTTTCCAATATGGCGGCCAGCGCTCACCTTCGACCAATCACGACTTTTCAGTATGTTCAAGCTCTGTGGCAAAATTCAGCTTATTCGAAATTTTTGTTAAAACCAAGTCTTTCGTTGCCTGCCTATACGTGCCTCGTTCTTAACGAAATGACAGGTTGGGTTAAAAACGCACTATAAAACACCGATGTTCTTTACACCCATCTTGTTTCGAGTCTCGTACAATGAGTGTGATGAATGCATTGTTTGCTTGTATGCTTACATCGGTAACATAGTCAGCAATTGAAAAACAGAAGAAGCCAAGAAACCAGGGACCATGGCTTTTCTACGCGGTTTATTGAAGAAAATCTGCACTTGTAGTATTTGTACTAATAGCTTCAAAACCTTGCAAACACTCATTTCATGGGACCTCTGGGTGGTTTGCTTCCCGGAAGCTAACAATTTTTTTAGAGATTTGATTGCTGAAATGCCATTTTTGAGGTCCAAAATTGATTTTTCTTCCAGTTTGGTCAGTATTTTTTTTAACCCCGCTCCCACTCTCTTAATGAGGCCTTAAATATTCATCATCCCCCCAATTTCCACCGGCTCCCTCAGCGATAAAATGATGACTCGTCCCTATCGAAAGTAGCAATGTTCTAGTTTTAATTTAACCGTCGAAAGATTAGTCGGTGCGATTCATTTCTTTCCATCCCTACATGACATTTTCAGCTGAATGTCAATTCTTTTGTCCCAGAAGAATTAGTATTACTAGTAACTACTAGTTACTAGTAATACTAATTCTTCTGGGACTAATTCTTCTGGGACTAGTTACTAATCATAAGCAGGACCTAAAAAGTGGGAGAAAGTACCCAGTTTTTTTTATTTACAAAGATAATTAGTGTGCTATCTACGCAAAAACAGTGCCATAAATAGTCTTATTGCTCCACTGTCTGTCTTTTAATGCTAATTGCTGACTTATTGCTTCATTTAACTAATTGATGGGTAACTCGTATACTAAGGTAATAATCTTGTTTCTTTTTTTTTTTAGGAAAGTAAATCATTCTACAACAAGATTTTCACTGCCTTCCGTTTACGTTCTTTAGAAGACTTGTCTGCTAAAAATCCTCTATAGGACCACAAAACATCCATAGGGGAAAAAAAGTGTTTTAGGTTAAAATGAATACTCACTTACGTTTATGGAATCGTACTCATGCTGGTGTCAAACATTACAAGTGTAGTCAATGTAATATTTTATTCAGGTTTAACTGCAGGCTTCAAACACATTTGAAAACACATAGCGATGAAAGACCCTTTGCCTGCACACAATGCGACTTTTCATTTAAAACTAGAGACACTTTAAAACATCATGCTCTTGTTCACTCCAGCATAAGACAATGTCTTTGTTACTTATGTCGTAAATCATTCAAAACAGTTCAAGCTGTGAAAGCACATTGCAGCTATGCTCACTCACAGCAAAAAACCCACAAATGTTTGCAATGTAATAAATCTTTTAAAGGATCTAGTGGCTTAAACACTCATACTCGTATTCACATTGCTGAAAAGAAACATAAATGTACGGAATGTAGTGCAGTGTTCCTATCAGCTTCAGCTCTAATTTCCCATAAAAATGTTCACACAGTGGAAAGACTGCACAAGTGTAATCAATGTTCAGCAACATTTAAAACTGCGGGCAATGTTATGAGTCATCAAAACCATGTACATTGTGATCAGAAACATTTTAAGTGCCATCACTGCCCAAACAAATTTAAATGCAAGATGGCTTTAAGGAACCACGAAAGAAGAGTACACACCTCTGAAAAACGGTTCAAATGTGATCAATGTGGTCTGTCATTTAAAACCAATGCAGAATTGAAGAGTCATAGGTGGTGCCATATCAGTGAGAGACCCCACTGTTGCACCTACTGCCCCGGTTTATTCAAAAGTAAGCTTAGTTTGTTGACGCATGTTAAACGGATGCACCAAGCAGATAAGCCTCACAAATGCAAAGCATGCAGCAAGCCCTTCAAAACAAAGCCCGAGTTAACAAGCCATATGCGGATCCACACAGGAGAAAAGCCATACAAGTGTGAGGAGTGCACTTCAGCCTTTTCATTTAGCAGTAATTTGGTGAGACACATGAAAACGCACACAGGAGAGAAGCCTTACAAATGTGAACAATGCTCGGAATCGTTTACCATAAAATCAAATCTTAAGAGGCATATAATACAAATGCACACTTCGGTAAAGATGCACAAGTGTGAAGAATGCCAACGCGCCTTTAAATTGGCAGCAGAGTTGAAAGACCATCGTGTGGTACATAGTACTGACAGGCCATTTCAGTGCCAACACTGCCTCACTAAATTTAAAACAAACCCTGGGAGGAAGCTCCATATCAAACGTATACATGAGAAATTTAGGAAACACAAATGCTCACATTGTCCTATGGCTTTTCTCACCACATCCGAACTGAAGGTGCACTTGCTAACCCACAGTTCCGAAAAACCTTACAAATGTGAAATATGTCCTTGTACCTTTAAAACTGCAGTAGAAGTGACATGTCACAGTGTAGTGCACAGTAACAGGAAGCCATTTCCTTGTGAAGATTGCCCTGCCAAATTTAAAACACAAGGTCGAATGAGGCAACACTTCAGAGCTACTCATGCAAAGAACGAAACATATAGGAAACACAATAAAAAAATAATACGGAATAGTTGTTTTCCCTTAACGCTGGTATGAAACATTTCTGTTGTCACGATTGGTGGACACAGTTGTACATGCAGCAATCAAGTAAAACAGTCTAGCAAAGTTGTTGGTAAGCAGGAACTAAGTATCCTAATGAGTTCGTTAATACTGATGGACACATATACAGACACAATGATGTGTAATAAAGTATTGTACATACATGAAATTAAGCCAGCACAATTCCGCAGCATGGTTAAAATATTTGCATTTTTGGTGTAGTTGTCGCTTTTTTTCCGAAGCATGGTTAAAATATTTACATTTTTGGTGTAGTTGTTGCTTTTTTTTCCGGAGCGTGGTTAAAATATTTGCATTTTTGGTGGAGTTGTTGCTTTTTTTCCGAAGCGTGGTTAAAATATTTGCATTTTTGGTGTAGTTGTCGCTTTTTTTCCGAAGCATGGTTAAAATATTGGCATTTCTCGGCGTAGTTGTCATGCATGCACATACAAGGGAAGCTATAACCATTGTAATTCTTTTCGAATGGTTGACATTTTCTTATTGTTGATAGATGCTAAGTGTGCATCGTAGTTCTTCAATATTCATTTCTTAGTTGAAGAACTATTTTCGTTAACTTCTGTTTTTAGTTATTGAAGGCTTTCTTTTCGTCTCTTTGAGCACACCTTTTGAATTGAGCAAAGGTAGGTCGAGTAACTTGTTCAACCGAATTACCACTTTTTTTTTCAAAGCAACATGCCCATATTTCCGTTGCTGTCTTCTGTGGTCACAATTGAACATATGAAAACAATGGGACCTGTGAAAAATGCTCAGCAGCAAAATTTGTTAAATCGTGGGCAAATTCCACACATGTTACGTAATAAATGTTAGTGAACTTTTTTTTTTATCCCCCTTAAAGCAGTAATGAAATATTCCTGTTGCCATGATTGGTGGACACGGCTGTAAATGTAGCAATCAATAAAATTGACTAGCAAAATTAATGCGAATCAGGAACAACGTATTGAGTTCGTAAATACGGGTAGACTCATTTATGGGCACAATGATAAGGTCATCCATATATATGACAGTGCAATGATTTAAAGTCATTTTTTTCCAAAGCGGGATTAAAAAATTGCAATTTTTGTGTAGTTCTAGTGATGCACTGACAAGCGAAGCATAACCATAGTAATTTTTTTTTTGCATGGTAAATATTTTTTAACGTTGATGATGGCGAAGTGTGTATCATATTCTGCAATGTTCATTTCTTAGTTGAAGAACTACTTTCGTTAACAACTTCTGTTTTCAGCCCTGAAATACAACATTCAAACATTTGATTGTATTTCCGATATTATTCAATCCTTGCAACCCTAAGTTATACTTGCTCAAAAGAAAACTTGCTCATAATTCGCTTCAAGTTTAGGCCATTTAAATCACATTGAACGCCCAGTCAAGACCACAGAGAAATGGTTTAAAAGTTAAATCAAAACTCAAACATTGCTCATTCTAAATTTTCCGTTTTTCTCATTGTTACATTATAAAATTAATTTCGCTACTGTGAAATTAACTTGGCATTTTAAGCCTTCACATAGTGAGAACTATGTGGGAACCCGTAACGTGTTAAAACACATCACCAATTTTTGCATTGTTTTAGTGTTGCCAGTGAATCAGTCTAGTGTTTATTTTTTTTTATTTAATAGTTTGCACAAATATTTTGGTTTATTTTGTAGTGAGGCTGATGAGTCAACATTCCTGACTGTACTGTATTAAATAACGATAAAAAATATAGTAATTCTTGCTTTGTTCAGTCGTTTACATGCTGTGCTGTATACTTAGGCATTCATTGTTGCAAGTGAATATATATTTCTTAGTGTTCTAGTTAGTTTAGTGATTTGTTCGCGGGACAGAAGATACACAATGGTTCACCGTTTCCTTAATCATTCAATCCACAATTATTGCTTAATGAGCGATTCGGGATTGAGTGGCACAGCAGAAGCAATAACACGATAATGTAAAGTCCTTTATGGCACAGAATGTCCATACTTTAAAGGGAAGGAGGCAGAAAAGTGGGCTTTGTCTTGCAAAATGCAATCAACACAAGGAACCTAGTAAAACAAAATTATTAAAACAATGCCACATTTCTATTTCATCGATTTTACTTGCTTATTGAAGTTGCCGCCAACTTTCTCCATTTAAACTTCAGGCCCATTATCCTCTCCTGGTGCCGTACTTTTGCCTTTTTCATAGGTTAAAAGGTGGCTGATAAATCCTATATATGCCAATAAACCCCCGTATCAGACGTTCTGCCTTCGAGGGTGAGGAGGAATTCAAGCGGTTTCGGTCATTATCCTGTACTTTTTCAAAAAGTAGAGCAACAAACCCCGACTTTCAAGCAGTAAAGAAACACAGTGGCGTGATCAGTGAGGGCTTCTCCATTACAATTCTTCGTTTATTATTATTGATTTCGTTTCTTCAGCAGATGCGCTGGCCACTTTTGGTAAATAGAAAAGGAGCTACAGCCTTGCTCCGGCGGTAATGTCAGAATAAAATAATTAGGGTCTGATATTGGTAACACTACTTACACATTCTATAGAGAATGGTGTATCAGTTGAAACCAGGGCCATACTGGCCTTGGTGGGTAGGTGCAGATTCTCTGTCTGGGTGCTCCTCTGACCCGCTCTTCCTCTGCCCGCTCTTCTCTTAGGTTCCGAGTAAAACTGCTTCAAAATCGATGAATTACGTCCAATATTCTCAAAAATTCCTAATGTCGGCCTTCTCCCATATATCACCCTTGAGGCCCCAATTCATTACCTTTGCTCCACACTTATTGCAAACCCCAGTATGCATAGCGCCCCCTGGATCATTCCCACCCTTGCCCCTCAGTAGCCAGTCCGTCCTTGGTTGAAACTATCTACTAGAGTTCTGAGGACATTAAACCTTGCTTGCATATCACTGCACACACCCTAAGAAATGGGAAAAAATGAAAGAACATCCAACAATGCCCTTGTTCCACTACGCCAAGAAATGTACCGTGCCATTGTAGGCTTTAAAGAAATGAAATCTGATCACCTCAGACCTTGTGAAGTAAGTTCGAAAAGAACTTTTTTTAGCTACAGTTGCAAAAAAAAAGCAAACTTGCGGCGATTTTACTAGTGTCATGGTAACTAAGGATAAAGAGTAGTTGACATGATGTCGGAAGACCAGTTCCCGACCACATGATGCACGATTTGTTTTCGAATTTACGGACACTCCTTGGATTTCATTGCTGTATCCAGAAGGTAATTTGTTTACACACCAAAACCCCACAAGGATAAAGGGGCCCACCATATGTTTTCACCATCGGAACCAGAATGACTGCTACCAAATCTGTGGTTCGAATCGAGATGACTCAAACCTAAATGACAATCACCAAGGCGTCACTTAAAACTATGTGATCAAGTTAGAGACTAAAAACTTGATGGTGCCATTTTGGCTGTGATATCGTTACTTTCGGTGGCAGAAACTTAATAGGAACCTTTACCCTTGTGGAGGTTCCGTGGGATATTGCATGTTTTGGTGGTGATGGTTATTGGTTTTGAACTTCTGAAAATTATTTAGACCCGTTGGAATCAAATGTGGACTGAATGTGAAATTTTACAAGATTAGTAGACACACTGGTGAGCTTCGCTCCTTGTCCATCAAGGAAGGGTAAAGTGACCAGCTGATGGTTGTGCGAATAGGGTTTTTCTTTGACCTTACGTTTTGGCCAAAAAAAATCAACCTGTAAGTGACATCGGTGTTCCAATTGAGGTATCTTCCTTACTGACAAGTACTAGACTGACACCGAGTCATCAGACTGTACGCTTTAATGTAATCCCTCCAAACATATTTGAAGTTTACCATGTCTGAGCCATTCGACTACGCCGAACGGCTATGTTCATTCCTATTAGGGTTGATAATTCCAAGGCTTTGACTTGAGTCAGATGTTTAATCGGCTTGTCTCGGTTATAAGGCATGCTTATGAACAGCCCCAAATGAGGATCTTCGTCGACATCAAGTTGAATCACATGAAATAAGGGCTGTAACTGCATCCTGGGCAATGCTCAATAGGTTTACTGTATCGGAGTAAATGAAAGCAGCCTATTGGCATTCGCATTCTACCTTCACATACTTCAATCTAAGGGTTGTGTCCTCAGTCAGCAGGGCTAAAACATTTTGGTTTTAAAACGGTGTCAAACATTCGTGTTTCTGAAGCACGGAGGTGCGTTGATTGAACGAGCAAAGCTAGCGATTTCCACGTAAACTAAACCTTTTCAATGTGTGTCCGCTTTGCTCTATCAATCTTTCATCTCTCACCTTCGTAGGGGATTATTTCTGGAGGAGAAGACGTACAAATTTGCAACAAACAAATCTTATGTTTTGAATGATATAGGTGAAATGCAGGCGCGCTTAGGAGTGTGATGGACGAACTGTGAGCAATAATTACAATTAGTTCATGTCGAATAATCAGCACATGATTTTGTGATGCTCTTGGAATCAAAGAAATTACTGGAAGCATGGATCGACGCGCACGTAGCTCTTGGATGGCCAGATTGTTGGAATGATTTATGTTTATCATTTTTTTTATGCTGTGAAGCCTTACGAAAAACGCGTACTGCACTCTGACCATTTGCTTGATCGTTTTAGACGTGGAATGTCTGTCAGCAGCACAAGAGTTACTGGATGAAGCCTATTTATTTTGCAGCTCCTTCAATATGTGGCCATTCTTCGTTGGACCAACGTATATCTTTCTCTGCTGTACCAGCAAGTCGGCCCTCCTTCCCTGGGCCTACGTATTTCTATTTCATCTCCATCAGTATGTTGGACGTCCTTAGTTGAATTAATGTATTTCTATTTCATCTCCACCAGTATGTGGGGCGTCCTTCGTTGAATCAATGTATTTCTATTTCGTCTCCATCAGTATGTTGGGCGTCCTTCGTTGGGTTCATGTATTTCTTTTGCTGCTTTTTCAATATGATGGCTATTCTTCGTTGGACCAACTTATATCTTTATCTGCTGTACCAGCAATTTGGCCGTTCTTCCCTGGGCCTACGTATTTCTATTTCATCTCCTTCTGTATCTCGGGCGTCTTTCGTTGGGTGAATGTATTTCTATTTCACCTCCACCAGTATGTCGGGCATCCTTTGTTTGCTCAATGCATTTCTTTTCTTGCTCCTTCAATATGATGGCTATTCTGCGTTGGTCCAACTTATATCTTTATCTGCTGTACCAGCAAGTTGGCATCCTTTGCTGGGCCTACATATTTCTGTTTTATCTCCATCTGTATCTCGAGAGTCCTTCGCTGGGTCAATGTATTTTTATCTCATATCCACCAGTATGTCAGGCGGCCTTCGTTGGCTCAATGCATTTCTTTTGCTGCTCCTTCAATGTGATGGCCGTTCTTCGTTAGACCAACGAATATCTTTATCTGCTGTACCAGCAAGTTGGCCCTCCTTCGCTGGGCCTACGTATTCCTATTTCATCTCCATCAGTATGTTGGGCGCCCTTCGTTGAGTCAATGTATTCTTTTGCTCTCCTTCAATATGTTGGCCACATTTCGTTGGACCAATGTACAGTATTGGACAATGAAATTTAGACAGTTTGGAAGGGGCAACTAGAAGTCTACATCTATTAATCATGCCTGGTTATGGGAAATCCTTGAATATTACGAAGTTGTTAAATTCAATAAACGAATAATAATACCCGTAAAATAAATACAATACTTTGTCTGCGATGCAACTGAAAAAATAAAATTTGTTGAACACAGAATAAAGTCACTCTAACACATAATACTGCAAATCTCTATTTATGGAATCTGGATAGGCCAAGAAAATGTGGTGGCTTCTTCAGTCCCAGTACAGGACAGGAAAAGTATTATTATGCATGACAAAACCTATCAACTGACTTTAAAAGTATTACGCCATTTAGTTATAAATATAAATAGAGCAACAGTTTTAAAATTGATTTTGTTTTAAAATCGATTTGAAAGTCAATTTTGCAGTTTAGTTTTAAAGAAATGCATTCAGAAACTTTGAATTTAGGAATAAAAAAGCTGTGGAAAGACAATCCTAGGGGAAAAAACTGGAAAAAAACCGCCAACAAAAAAAAAACAAAGAAAAAGATTTCCGCAGAACGAAAGCTCAGGAAAAAAGGAATGAACAAAATATGGTCAATGGAAAAAATATGCCGTGAAAATAAAAATAAAAAAACTCGAAGATCACCGCAGGAAAATAACAGAAGGAAAACGATCCGAGGAAAAGAACCGTTTCCTAGTGAAATTTCTTACCTAACCTAGCTTGTTTAATATTTCTAATGCGTGGTCCAGTGACAACCCGAACCACTGCACTGTGACAGAGGTTGGCACTAATGACCTTGTTGTCGACGCACCAATAAGACTCAACCCCCCCCCCC
>JAHWFP010200383.1:0-21741 GCA_023313725.1 Lithobius niger
GCACTAGAAACATTTCACCACTCCCGATACCAATAAGAATAAATCTTTTCATTCCAAGTATTTTAGCTCGAGTCCGCCACAACCAAGATGCACTGTTCTAGCAAATTAACGTACAACTTTAAATGGACTCTACAACAATTCACTACATAGAGTATTAGTTCCTTACTGAGAATGGTTCAAATTAACCTTAAAAATAGGGTGAAAACATCTCCCAATCTTTACCTGCATTCTTAATCCGGGCTGTGAAGCATTTAACGATGGATGACCAACACTTTGGTGAGGAGAATGCGACTGAGGTGATAACCTTCCTGCCAACATGCTACCGTTGGCAGGTACAGTACGAGTGATGGCATTGCCCGCATTACTTATAGTAAGATGAGGTCCATTCATCATCTGACTGGACAACTGCTGGTTCTGAAGGTTAGGCTGAGGAATTTGCATACTGTTGGCAGTGCTAGTATTGATATTAACATTACCCACACTAACTGAAGCCTTGCTAGTCATCACACTGCCGGAACTCATTGTTCCCGGAACGCTGGGACTATTCGGCAAGTTTCCTACTGTGTTTGATATACTGCTAGGTAGGCCAACAGATATTAGATTGTTGATAGTATCACTACTAATACTATGTGGTGTCGGCGTACCCGACTTCACTGTCACATTAGGTGGAGACTGCAAGTTACTATTGTGTGGACTTTTCACATTGTTTATATTTGGCAAACTAACATTTGGGCTAGACATTGCACCGCCTCCAGACCCTGACTGCGGGCTTGCACCACCAGGGTTCATAACACCATGAGTTAACTTATTGCTCTGCAGCAAATGCGAAAGCTGCTGCCTCTGGGCTGCACTACTCCCGTCAGACGGGCCAGTCGAGTCCACAGCACCATTTTGCATACTTGAATTGGGCTGGCCAGCAGAAGATGACTGGGGCGGTCGTGGCTGATCGGCAATCCCCGAGCCACCGCTGTGAGCAATCAACTCATCGGGCAACTCGGCAAAATGGCTTATATCCCACCCGATACCGAAGCCACCAAACAGATCTGCAAAGACAAAGAATTACAACTTTTAGCAAAACACAAGAAGAATTACTTTTAGCAAAACTCAAATCAGAAGTACGTAAAAAAAAAAAAAAAAATTAAAAGAGACATCAACATTACTGACACAATAAAAAAAATATTTTACCAGGAACTAGAGTGTGAAATGAAATAATTATTTAGTTGAAAGTTGGCTTTGAATTTGAAGTATACGGTATTTGTTGGAATTGCCCAAAATCGTTTGAGTTTAGAATGCTAAATGTTCTTTTTAGTCTTTTTTTTTCTAACGGGGTCTGAGAAACCGACCTAGTTTCCGTTTACAATGGTGAAGGAATTAGATTGATTTTAAGCTGTCAGGTGGCTTTTAGAAACTGGGAGGGCTTTGGTGAATAAAATATTATTAGATATAAAGCTGAAATTTAAACTGGGCAGCTTTTTTTTTCCTTTTCAATTACCCTATGGTTATTTAAGAAACAAGGGCACAGTGTCATAAGCTGCAGTAAGAAAGCAGTGTCACTAGAAAATATCCACCTTGCCGCGGTTTCAATAATATTAATCCAGAAAGAAAGATGTATTGCCGCAGAAATCTAAAAGTGTTTCTGCCAGGGGGTTTGTGCTGCTGGTTTACATTCCGAAAAAAATAGAATTTTGTTCTGGGAAAAGAAATTTTTTTTCTTCTTATATCTTAAAGAGCGTACTTAAAATTGTGTGCCCTTCATTTTCTTTCTAATATAGTACACTACATACAATATGAATAAGCTTCGTAGCGTAAATTAGGTATACTAAAATATTTTTTGGAGAATTGCCGCGGTGGCCCTTAAATTCTGCTTCTATTGCTTAAAAGAAAATATACAAATTTAAGCATTTTTATTCTCAAATGCTTTTTCCCTCTAGATTTAATTGTTAATCCGCTAATCACCAGCTTGCTAACCTCGAGGTGCAGTCCTGCGCTTCCCTCCTTGCAATACAAAAGCGCCAAAGGCACGTTCTAGTCATTTTTTATTCCTCTCAATATGTCATCAAGGTGGTGACTCAAGAGGAGAGGTAGGGTGGCTACAGGTAACGTATATTTTCGTTTTAAGCAATAGAAACAGAATTTAGCCGCCGCCGGAACTCTTTCTATTGCTGCTAACAAATATTTTACCTGTAAATTATAGCATTTACAGAGATATCGACGAAATGGTGGGCGGCACCACTTAACGAGTTCCCCAGGGGTTAGGACACAGACTTTCACACTTCATTAAAGATTAAGTATACAAACAGAATTCAGGATCTCGATTCTGATTTGGTGGCCCAGAAAAGGGACGTTTTGTTTTGTTTCATTAGTGCTTCGGGGGCTGGACAACACTTCTGGCTGTGATGATTCCCAGCTTGCAAAGTTCGTCTGCATTGGTAGGTTATGTCCCTGAAGTAGTGCTATAAGAAGACAAGACACGTTGCTCCATGATGCTGCTTGCAGAATTTCAGGAATAGGGGTGCCGTCATGGAAGGCCCAAGAAGTGGAGATGGCCCTTAGGTCACGTGCTGTGACTACGATGTTGCCATGGCAATTTATGTCAATTGCTTCATAAATGTTCACAATCACCGTCTTGATCCAATTGGCAATCATTGTTGGTGAAGTTTCTCCAAAATTCTTTTTGAATGGCAGGAAAAGTTGGTTTCTTCCTTTCCGTTCCAGGTAAAATCTTGTATCTCACCCCGAGCAGAGAAATGTTTCAAGCTCGTCTCTAGTGATTGGGGAGAGCAGGAATGACTATATGTTTCACTGGTTTGTTAGACTTCAGTGTCGTAGCTCTAAATGAATCTCTTGATATCTATGAGACGGAATTGTACTCTTCCAGAAAAAAACAAGTAGGCAGGATCCATTGAGAGGGCTTGTATTCGCTGCATCGTAAGCTTTGAGGCCAACGTTATCAAGATGACACTTTTCCTTATTAAAAGGTTAAAGTTGCTGTTTGCTATAGGTTCGTAATGTTCCTTCATAAAAGTTTAGAACCAAAAAGAGGTACCAATCCGAGAAGAATCTTCTGGATGCTGGTGTTTCTGTCTTCAATGATTTTATCAGGCTTGAGAGGCGATAATCTTCTAAAAGATGATCTTTCCCAGTGGCATTAAAGATGGAGTTTAGGGCCGAGTGGTGTACTAAAATGGTGGTCTTTTAGACCTAAGTTGAAGAGGTCAGCTTGAAGTAGCTTAGTAGGGCAAGTAAAGAGGGAGTGATAGGATTGATTTTCCACAAGTGGTACCAACGAAACCACTTCATCCAGTGACTGTCGTAAATCCTGTTGGTGGAGTCTCTGCTTTACTAGCAATTCTGATGGCTTGCTCATCAAGAATTCCTGCCTCCTTGAGAAGTCTGATGATAGTAGCCACCCATGTAGTTTAAAGGTGCTGACGTTTGCGTGGAAAAGACTTCCCTTCTTTTGGGATAGATGGTCTTGAGAGTTTCTGGCCGACTCCATGGGTTGTCTATTAGAAGTTGCCAGAGTTGAGGAAACCACGGTGCAGCGGGCCAATAAGGAGCTACCGTAAATCGCCTATTAAACGCCCATGGGCCTCTAAAATTAATTTGATTAAAATGAGTAGGCCTTGTGTTGTTTCTATTTTCTGTAGGATCTGTGTGGTAGAAGCCTGAATGGTGGGAACATGTTTTCAAAGTGGTTTGTCCAAGGTGTGGACAGGGTATCCAATGCCCAAGCTTGATCATCTGGGACTAGGCTGATTAACTGGGGAAATCTGGCATTGTACCTCGTGGCAAATAGCTAGACCATTGAAGTACCCCAAATGGTGAACAGCTATTTGCAGATGGATGTTTTGAGCGTCCACGATCCCGTTGCTGGTTAGTAACGTCCCGGAGAAGGAGTCTGCAATTACAATCCGGTTCCCTGGGATGTGAAGGGAAAGAATTGTTGTTTCCAGCTGAATGCAACGTTTGAAGATTTCAGGAGACTTTGTGAAGGTTTCTGGACCTCGTTCCACCTCCTTTTCAGAGATTGGCAACTGATGTGTTGATGTCTATTTAAGGAATCATTTTCTTTGACACTTTGTGTTAAAAGTGGTTGAGGGCTTTGAGGACTGCCCCGAGTTCCAGAACGTTTATGTGATCCTGAGACTTTGAGGCCTCCGATGTGGGCTCCACAGCCAGCCATTGAAGGGTCTGTGAGCAGGATTAAATCTGGCTGAGGTTCGTGAAGTGGAACAGTCTGAGAAAGGACTTGTAACATCTGATCACCTTAGAAGCGTCTTGGCGGGAAAATGTACATCTGTGGGTGAGTGTATTCTCCTGGCTGTTGGCTTGTCCCCCAAGTGTCTATGTGACGGAAAGGCCGGGTCATTCATCATCCGTATGGAACCAGGTTTGCCATGGAGTCCAGTTTTCCTATGAGACTGTTTAATTCTAATTCTACCAGTTTGTAAGACTTTTGGCTCAGGAACAGCTTGGATTAGGCTGGAGATAAGCAATTTTTGTAAGTTTATTCCAAATCCTAGACGGCGAAGTAGAGCTGATGTGCTCTGTCGATCTTGCATTAGTTGATTTCGATCTTGCATTGTTGATTTAAGTCTTGCTGTTTTAGAAGCCAATCATCTAGATATGCGTGCGAGTTAACTTGAAGTTGGTGAAAGTCTGCCAAAATGGGTTTAAAAATTAAGGTAATGACTCTTGGAGAGGCGTTGAGACAAAATGAATGGTCTGGAATTTGTATATCGTGGCATTGTAGATGAAGCGGAAGAGGTGATACCGAATGGTGGAGGGGCACATGTAGGTACGCATCTTCAAAGTCTATGGAGACCGTACAGTCTTTCCTTTTGAGGGGTTGACGAATAGAGCAATGTCTCCATTTTGAAATGTGAATTGCCCATTTTACGATTTAGGGGATTTTAGATTGAAGATCATTCTTTCCCTTCGAGATTTTTTTGTTCTTAGAAAGACTGAACTGTAAAAGCCCGGGCCTAAAGGGTCTGAGCTTTCTGTGATGGCTTTCCTTAAAAGTTCCTGAATTTCGTTTCAAAGATTCTCTGAAGGTGGTGGTGATGCGAATTCAGAGGTCATTGAAAGATCAAGGGTTTTTTTTTTATACTTTTCCAAAATAATAGGTGATGTGTGGCGATTTCCTACTGGAGATATGTCATTATTTGGTTTCCTAGTCATTGTTTTGCTAGGTGAGGTGAAACGTTTTCTTTGTTCAGACGTGAAGTTGCAGGACTTGTTTCCACCACTTCTTCGAAAAGAGGATCTCCCACAAAAGAATGCTGATTGTTGTAATGATTATAATCATCTTGTGAGGATTGTTTTTTTGTTTTTTTTTTGTTTAAGACATTCGTTCTTGTAACCCTGCTTGTGCAAGGACTTGAAAGGTTGTTTGTCAGATTGCTGGGGAGTGCCGTTTTGGCTTTTCCTCCTTTGGGTTAGCAAGTAACGTCTAAATAAGGGGCCTCCTTGGGGATTAGACCTCCGAAGAAAGTCTCGGCCTCGTGGTTAGTTTGGTTATGAAGCTCATGAGTATTGGTTACGAAGCTCGAAGGCCAAGTTCTGTAGCAGAAGCGTGGAAGGGGAGTCTTCAAGCGGTTCACCTTTTCCCTCAAAAGACCACCGTTGCGAAGTAGAGTCGTGAAAAGTGTCGTTGACTGACCTAACACAGAACGTTTCTTGGGGACCATGCGGTCCCTGAAACCGAAACCAGTAACAAGACTTCTGTTCTTCTTCAAGGGTAGGTTTTCCACAGTGGGTTTAAACAGGAAACTGTCGGGAATAAAGTCTTCTACTGTCTTTATTAGTTCGGAAAGTGGGATCCTGGAAGGATCGACACTGTCACAGATGATCGATTCATTATCAAATTGTTGGGCATGTTTTGAGGCATTGTCCGAGTCATAGCTTTGAAGCATGCGATAAGAGACGCTGTCATTTTCATCAAAATGTCGCTTACTTTTTCACCTATTTCTTCTCTTTTGTCTTTTTGTAGTCGCTTTTTGGACTTTCCTCTCTCGTTCTTTCGATTTTTGTTTTTTCACCGCTGTGCTGTTCCTTTCAAGTTCATGCTTTCGTTTTTCGTCCAACGTGACCTAGGCTTGCGTTTTCTCTCTAAGAGCTCTTTCGTATGCTTTCGCCTTATCATCGACATGACTTTCCTTTCGTTTGGACTAGGATGATGCCATGTGGTGGCGAAAGTAGGTAGAACGGCTAGGCGGCCTGGAACGGCTGTCGTCGCTGGGGGATACACGGTGATGCGAGGCTCCCTTAAGCTTCTTAGATGGGCTGTGAGGAGGCGATCGCTTTCGTTTTGAAGCCTTAGGTGAATTATAGTCAGAGTTCTGAATAATCTATCTGCGGACAAAGGTGAAACTGCCTAACGGCATTGCCACAATAACCCAGTCATCATTGGATTCGGTTGAATTCGACTGTTGCTAACGTTCAAGATTGCTTGCAATCATTCTTGCTCCGAGCGAAATGCTCATTATTTTTATCTTTTTGACATCAGTCCGTGCTCAGTCACAACTGGATGTGTAGGAGCATTGATGTCCGATGCTGGTTGACAAGTTGGTTACTGGAACTGATCGAAAAGATCCAGGGAGTGTTACAGCCTATACTTTTCTTTATGGGAGTCTTGGACGACTGCGAATGAGATGGGTTATCACTCCTGGGTGAAAGACCGGAAAATTCAAGTGGAGGATTGCTGCCTGCCTTCATTCGACATGCTTCACCACATCTTTCGCCCGCTTGTCATCTGGACTTGACTGTTCCTCCACCAACACGCCTGTGGCTCCCATTGGGTCTCTTTCATCAGCAATTTTCTCCAATCAACCGTCTACATCAGAGGAAGACTTTCGACAACCTCCGTGACCTCTTGTTCACCCAAGCCAATTTGTTACCGAAGCTATGTCTGAGAACAAAAACTTGGAACCGGTTCACAATTACTTCACTAGTCTCGCTGAACAGTCTGCGGCATCTATTGCTGACCAAGAATCTTTGCGACAGGAGATTTTCAAATTTAAAGCTGAAAATTTGAAACTGAAACAGAAACTAATAGGCTAGTTAACAGTGGAAAGAAATTCAAGTCTGGTGGACGTACGCATTACTCCATGTTCGCAATCCTCGTCCGCTTCAAGCCAATTGAGTGTAAGCTGGAGCGCATGTCTGAACAAGACGAGTGTTAGAGAATAAAGATGGCTAGAAAGTGTGTTTGGCGCTTTTGAAAGGGAAGTGCAGGACTGCACTTAAGGGTTAGCGAGATGGTAATCAGCTAATTTAATTAAACCCGTAGAGGGGGGGAAAAAACATTTGAGAATAAAATAGGAAAAATTTACGGTGAGCCCTCTCACCTTCTTCAGAACCAACAAGGGCGGAAGAAACGAAAAAGTTATACATTGTATCATAATCACTTGGATGCTACCGAACATCCAAAAATCAGCGCTCGTGTGTTCTACCACAGATTTTTGTTAATGCGTTCGATCTGTCTGTCCCATTTTTTGTACAAAGGTTACCCGATTTTTCGCGAGAAATACATGTGAAAAATTTTCTTCATTGTAATTGCCATTTTTGTGAATAAAGTCAACAAGATTGCATAGCATATTTTTGACATATTGTGTAAGTGTGCCATAAAATACCACACATTGGAGAGAGGAACAGTTTAAATGCGACAATTTTGTTTTATCAGTGTGTACATAACGAGGCAAATTTTAACGTAACATCTAACGATTATATAAAACAGTACATTTTTAGTGAATATAGAAACCAGAATGTTCCAAATGCCACAGGAGGCCTACTCAGTTTCCGAAAATATTTAGTTTTCATAATAACAAGCATTGACGACAGCATTTTACCTACTTTATGCGAGTAGATCAAAAGTTAACCGCCAAATCTGGCAAAGTGAATTAAAAGTGCAACTAGACATTTTTTAATTTGAAGTCTAACACTACTACTCAAAAAGAACTTTCAACCTGTTTGCAGTTTTTTCTAAATTTTGAGTTTTATCGCTTAGTACTCACATATTTTTCAAGACTAAGTAGGTGTCCATGTTGTGAAGTTAAGCGAACGTTTTTGTGTTATTTTTACAACGGATCATATTATGTTCTTGTTGTTACTTTCACGCATTGGTAGTTCAGCAAGATATAAATAAATTTACTACTCACAGTGAAAAATAGGGGGGAAGGGGCTAACGCTTGGTGACTGTAACTATAAGTTTGTTCATTACTGTCAATAAAAAGCATATAAGATCTTTATTCTGTTTTGCATTTCCTCGTTAGGGGTAGTGAGAAGTTAAAATAAACACTGCAACCATCTTAACAACACTAACAGGTCAACACAGTTCGAATTTTCAATTTTCGCACCTCTGACAACTGGAGGTTGCTCTGGAGGGAAACAATACACTGAAACAATAAAAACAAATCAGCAGACAAGCTACATAATAATATTCAATTTATAGTACACAGCTTCCAAGTGTTACAAATAACGTATCACAACCCCACAAAACTCTTTCCACTGTAAATCACCAAACCTTCAGGTTTTTCCACAAAATTGGACAGAATCTGATCTGTTCCATTAATTATCCTGATTACAGCACGGTCCGTACTAAATTACTAACAGTAGGAAAACTCGTGTGGTAGCAGCAATCGAGGTGGCAGTTAGCAGAATCAGCACATAATGGAAGGTCACAGCTGCAGACAAATCTGGCCCTAATTTCTCTATAATTCTTCAATTCTGAACCGATTTTAAGATTCCAATACATAATTTTAATTGTCTCGACGAGATCTTTTTATAAGAGCCTGTCATACAACCGCAGTACACAAGGTTCTGCAACTGGATTAGCTACGCTATTTACAATGTCCTAGAATTGGTAACACCGTTCCCCTCGACACCCTATCAAGTAAGCTGAAATGAGGCTTATTATGTTTAGCAAGACTAAAAAACGAACTATCAGTACCAGAGTAATTACTTAAACCAATGTCAGACCATGCGGTCAATCACGAGAACGACTACCATTTTTCTACAATATTTAACCATTCGACGAGCAAGCAGCACAAGTGAAAAAAATCCAATGGCCGACTTATTTTGAAAATGAAATCCTAATGAAACACGGAAAAACGTGCCCTTTTTCAAAGGTCAGAACTAAATTTCTCTGTCCATAATTTGCAACTAAACAAACACTCGATATTACACGTCTGGCTAAGTGATGATGATGGCATTAGAAACTGATTTCAGTAAGTTTCCATTGGTATTGTTTGTAGAGGGAGCGTTCTGCTGGTTTGAATTTGGCACTCCCTTCCTTTAATGACTACGTGGCTCCATGCGGAGCAAACACAGCAAGCCACGTACGTGATCAAAGCAAGACAGCGCCAAATTCAAACCAGCACAGCGCTCCCTCTACAAACAATTCCAATGTACTGAAATACGTTCTAATCAGTGTCTAACACCAGCATTACCACTTGCAGAAGACAAATGTCTCCGCAAGGCACACAATATCGAATGTTGCTTACGAAAATTTTGTACCGAGAAATTTAGTTCTGAACTTCGAAAATCTGCATATTTTTCCTGTTTCATTAAAGAAGCAACAACAAATTAGTCTGTGCGATGGCATTCAGCGTGTGTTTACGGTTACGCTCTCAACCCCTTTAGCATCTGGACACACGACAACCGTCCATGTCGTTCATCATCCGCCATCAGGGTTGACAAGTTTTTGCCAAGTGCTTAAAACCGGTTTTTACCGTCCAAAAAGCAACTTAAATATGGCAAAAATCGACTTGGAAGTCAAATTTTAAAAAAGTGTGCCCTACAAGTCGAATATTGGCAAATTATAAAAGCATCCCTTGAAAACTTCACATCGTTTACTTTGAAAATGCTTATTCACTTCTTATTTACCTTTTATACGCTTTTTTCCACAGTAGAAGATACGCCTATTCTTCTCACAATATCTATGCAACTGACTGTCGAAAATTTGCATCGATATTGTGTGAAGAATATATTTTACTGTGGAAATAAGCTTGTGAAGCAGCTTGCAGGTTTTTGCCAGTTTTAGCCGGTAATACATGCAAAAAACTAGAAAAAAAACGTGTTTTTGCCACTGTTCCGGCAAAACGCGGTTTTTGCCAGACAAAACCCAACTTTGCCCTCCATATGAAAAAAAATCAATAAAGTTTGCAACTTAGCCGTATTAGCCAAAAAGGAAACTTGAATAGTCAAATAGCGTTATCTTGGAAAGCATGCAAGTTAGAAACGATCGTCATATAACTTTGTAAATGCAAACAAATTAAAAATAACATGCATCATGCAAAGTTGTTGAGGCCTCAAAACCAAAATGCATTCTATAAAAAAATTGAAGGGGAACACGTGCAGGCGTATTGTTCAACCTTGGTGGCTATACTGCAAGGTGCTGACACCACCACCATCATGAAAGACACTCACTTTTGGCGAGGTTCACTCTCACGGGGAAACAAAAATAATGTTGCTGCCATGTTTAGCCCTAAGTGAAAACTTACTACTGAACGTATTCAATTTTACAGTTCTTACTTTTTAACACGTTAGATAAGCTAATGATTGGTGGCTGTATGTGTGCATTACTGTTACGTGGCTTAACTTGGGAAAATTGGCACCAGCTACTTGCCAGCTGGCGACTAAACGCAGTTAATTGGCGACTAAAAATGTAGCACCAGCGGCCACTTTGACCATTACACTTGTCACGACGAGCATGATTGGTTGTTTGACTGAATCTTGTAACGTCTCCGTTTTCATACCCCCACCATTAGAATTTTGTTATTTTAATTCCAAGCACATGAATGAATTTGAAAATTAGCTACTACCAGCAAAAACATTTCCGTTTGATTTTCAGAAATAGGCCCACGGCCAACCCTCTCGAATATCATCCACTTTGCCAGTAGACCTTAAGAAGTGACCTACTGGCCATTTCACATTTCTACTCGCTACATACCAAATACATCATGCACGAGCCGAGGCTTCTCTAATTTATGCATTTATAGAGTTTTAAAATTTTCGTTTACTCCATCTGTTTCAGAAACGCCTTTTGTATAGCACTTAGAAATCTGAGCACAACGTCGTAAACCGTTTTTCTCTAGCTTAGGCGTGGTTCCCGAGATATCCCTTTCTGAGCGTCATTTTCTATTGCTAGTCGCCGTTTTGGCGAGTAGGGCTAAATTCCAAGCCACCAACTGTCGAATTTTCATTCGCCAAATGGCGAATGGCGACCGACATTGGGGAGGGTAGCCCACAGCCGCACGCTAGTTTGGTTTACTAAAGCTGTGGTATAATAAATTAAAAAAGTAAATGTTGAGATTTTTGCTTTTGTGGTCAGTGAGGGGCGGTAGGGGCTCTCTTGTATCAACTAAAGATTTATCATCTACTGGCCAGTATGTCGAGAAGTTAATTTTCACTTATAAAATGGTCAAATCCAATAGGGTGATAAAAGAAAAGGAGACGACCGACCTAGAATACTGAAAAATTACTTCGTAAAAAACTGATGTTTACATAGAAAAGTTACTTTCATCTTGAAATGGTAACGGTTAATCCAAAAAAAAAGTAGCAGTGTGTGTGAGGTGTATGCGGCTATGGTGGCATCCGATTCTCCTTACGAAGTTACTTAGTTTATCATGATTTCACACAAAATAATGTTATGAGTGCCATGCCACGAGGAAGCGAGTCAAAAAGGCCTCTATGAACATGAGGATGGCGCAGACTGGCTTGCCTCAGCACGCAATTATTCCGTCCGACATCGGCACATGCTTGTAGAAATGTCGATAATGCTTCAGTGTACTTCAAAATTCTGCCACCAGTTGTGGCCCAGACTATCGAGCTGCGAGAGGTCGCTTGGAATTTTACAAGTCTGAATTCAAATCGTGCTAGCCACCTAGAACTAGATGAATGGGGCCAGCTATGTCTCGCAATGGCTAGCCACAACCCGGATGAAATCACTATTAGTTTTACTAATATTAAAACTACATTACTTGACAATCGAACGATGTGTTTATTTCCGGCAGTTGCAATAGTTTTAATTTATTCTGGTTGAAAGCAGCAGTAAGGTTTCACGTAGACTAAACACTACAGCAACGTTGTGGTATGCGACGAAACCTTACAGGAAAGCTTTTGGCGTTTCCCTTCCTGTTTTGACTTAGTCAAATCAATGGCAGAATACCAAACCCTTTATTTGCGATCAGATCCCACAGATTTAGTACATTTTTGTATGCTTATGTTCTAAGTCCAAGTGCTATAGCCAACACAATATTTGGTTTAAAAATATTAAAATGGTAGAGATATTAGCATCAGTTTATTCTTCAGGCAAGCATTAATTTTGCTAATTTTACCAAGCCTATCTAAAACGTAAATAATTTATATCAGTGAACTAAATTTACCAACTTTGATCTTTTTTTTGAAAAGCACAATCTGCAGCCACACTTATAAATCAGGCTAAAACCAGCTTTTTAGCTCGGATAGTTTGGAATGCCACACAGTGTTGTTCAGATCAAAAAAATTATTACCAATTGTTAACATCAGCATAAGCTAACTTCGTACTTGAAAATACTTAAAGTTGGTTTTTATCAAAACTTTCTGCTCGTCAACGACCATAGGGCATACTACTGACCTGAATAAAAAACAATATTTTTTTTCCAAATTTGTTCCATTTTTGAAAACTGTAGTTTCGTCTAATCGCGTTCAAATCCATAACTCTGCCAAATTTTGAAATCATAATACTAGGGATGGGTTTCGGTTTTTACTCTAATTCGGATTTTGTATCAGTTTTTGAAAAATCAAAGATTGATTTGCGGGTCATCTTGAATTTTTAAATAGTATTTTCGACGTATAAGCGACAACAAAGATCCTACACTCATTGAAATCCAATATATCTTTTAACAAATTCTGCAATGTGTTTTCGATATTGGCATTTGAGGCGTTCACTTGTGCATATGATGCGCATAAACCATTTACAGCATCGCAAGTCTGACTGACGGCTATTCTGAAAACAGGCTTTATGGATGAAGCTAATGATATTTACGTGTTCCACTCCAAACACTATACATACGAATGTGAACTTTCGACATAAAAGTTACAAGTGTTCACTTTCTTCATTTCTGCCAGTGCAGCAGATAAACGAATAGGCTATTTCTGCAGTAGTTCAACAGAACATCCTAAAAAAAGAAACTGGTGCCACAGCCAGGCCCATCGTCAATGACGCTGTCGAAACAAAGTGAAAGAAGCAGTGAGTAGTGACACTACTGTTACAAAAGGCAGAAGGGGGGGGGGGGAGAGACAAAACCAACATAAAAACCGTCGTGTTGTGGTCGCGTAAAATCAAAATCAAAACCAAAGTCAAAAAAATGAAACCTACACATCCCTACCGAATACGCCATTCAGATCGTTTTTCGAGAGCTATCCATTTTGGCGCTAATTGGAAGTCAGTAACGTAAATACTTTCGAAGGGTTCAGCAAACACTAAAATGTAAGCAAAATTGAACCTCAAATGTCGGGAGTCCACACAAAAATAAGCCCTACATCAGAAACATATAATTCCGAATCAGCATTGGGCGAAGTATGCCAAGGTATCAACTATACTGCTAGGAGCGGCACAGCCAGACTGTTGGGCTACAACCATCCACCTATAATCATGCCCATTGATTTTTGCTGAATATATGAATTCAAAACCGCAATTCATTTTACAATCAGCCCAGTACAGTAATCCTTACTAAGAGTGACTTAGGAATCCAATAGGGATGGGTCGTTATAATTTTTTTTAACTTCGGCTTTACATGCCCACAAAACCGCGTTTTTGGTTTCTACCACCATTCAGCCCCTTCCGATGGTGACCCACATGTTAACTAGTTTTAATGAACAAATTTTCAGTGCTTTAGCTGTTTCACCAATGGATAAGGTCTCGTCGACCCTCATGGTAGAAGCTTTCTCAGCTTTCTGCAGGATTAGTGTTATTCAGGGCTGGGTTGAGGGGCAAAGGGCAATTAACATGATTTTACCGGTTATTACCGGCTAAAACTGGCACAAACCAGCAAGCTGCTTCACAAGCTATTTTCACAGAAAAAGATATTTTTCTCATAATATCTATGCAAAATCAGTTGCATAAATTTGCATAGATATTGTGAGAAGAATATTTTGTGCCTGAAAATAAGCGTATGAAAGGTAAATAAGAATTGAATCTGAATTTTCAAAGCAAACGACATGAAGTTTTCAAGGGAAGCTTTTATAATTTGCCCCCCATGGCAGAATCAGCACGATGTGCGTCGCAGACAGTTGAAGGCCGTCGCCAGGGTTGTGAAAAAGCCCAACCCGGGTGGTTTTTTTTCGGGCTTTATCAAGTTTTGTGTTTATTTACTTTTTAATGTGTGCTGAATTTTTTTTGTGGTTTACGCACTTGGCTTTGTTCCAACTATGGTTATGAACTACTTTTGGAATTCGGTTTAGTGAATTGGCAGTTCACTAAGAAATAAAATTATTAAGTATCCTTTCATTCATTTTACTACGCTGTATAAGATAAACTAAGTGGTATCTCCCTTTAAACCAAGTATCTAGGACAGTCAAAGACCAACGGTTGAAAAAATGATCTCATAACACCTTTTCTCAATCATTAACCCCTAAAAATTGAAAAAACCCACTTACCGGGTTTAATGCCGGTTATTTTCACGTGAGTTTTTTTTTTTTAAAAACCCAGTGGGTTATATTGGGCTGGGGAAAATCACAACACCTCTGGCCGCCGCAGCCAAATTTCAGCCGTTTTGTCAATTTTTGACAGACTTTGACATTCCAATACACCATTTTAATCGTCTTGACGAGACCTTTCATTGGTGGAATAGCCAGATCAATAATATAAAGCACGGAAAAGTTATTCCATAAAAACCAATAAACATGCAGGCAACCATATGATAAAGACAGATTAGCTGCAGACAAATTTTTTTCCGACAACTGGTGTCGCAAACAGTTGCAGAAAGTTCTGCCTCTGGGAATTTGCCAATATGTTACAGTTTTAACTATTGTAGAGCACACTTTTTTTAATTTGACTTCCAAGTCGATTTTTGCCATAATTTTGGCCAGAGTGGTAAAATCATGGCAAAAACAAGTTTTTGCTGGGACATACGGCAAACCATGTTGAAACAAGAACACAACTGTGATCTAGGCTATCTACGGAGCTTGATTTTGTACTGCATATGTGATAGCACATATTGTTGTTGAACATTTGCAAGCTAAGGCTCGAATGTTCAATGGACTGCAGTGGGGGTGGGGGTGGGGGGAAGAGAACCTCACCCCCCACTCCAAAAAAAGAAAAAAATGTAAGATTTTTTGTATGGCAGGAGGAAGGGTAATTAGTTTAGACCTATTTAGGCTAAATTTTTTGCTTTTTTGGGTTTAAATAACAGTATGCAGACGCAGTGTCTGTTACCGGCACCCTAGTTTTAGTTGGCGGGACGGGGTAAAAAACACAACTACAACCACAAAAAATGCGATTCTACACATATTTTGTGACGAGGCCTGGCGTAGCCAGAATGATCACAATGTTTAGGAATTTTTAATTGTTGTTAAAAATAAATGTAACGTACGGCTGTGGTCTCTGATGGGTAATTATTACATCTATTTCAAATTTTTAACGACACTTCGTGCTGGAATTGTCAAAAACATAGGCAGAATTATTGCCGGCGCCGTGCCAAAAAAGCTAACCAGCGACAATGCCGGGAGGTAGCGCGTAGGCAAGGCCAGCTGAGATAAGAATTGAGCCAGGAAGGAGCTATTATCTCAGCTGGCCTTGCGCATAGGACCGCAATCGTTCATTCCTTCCAGTGGCAACCTAGCCTAACGTAAATTTCACATTGCCGATTGTAGCATAATACACTTGAATACAATTTTTACGTTCGGAACGGTCCCACTTACGTTTCATAAGTATTCACTTAGTCCAGAGTTGCATCGATTCATCGGATCGAGAACGACAGCCATGTTGATTTCAGAGACCACGAATACATGACGTCAGAGTCGGCGCATGCACAGCCTAATTTATTTAGGAAAAGCGGTCTTCGGGTGATAAGGAGGAGTAATACCATGCCGACCTCGCTTGCTAGTCTATAGCAGCTTGATTGGGCAAATCAAGCTCCAAAAACTGTTTTAACCAATTGGTGGCAAAAACTTTCCAACCCTGGTAGGCTATTACTGAAGTAGCAGCAAGATGGACATTTTCTGTACAGATTTTCTTTTGACAGCTTACGTAGCTGGGCTGCCCTGTTTCTGCCATGGGGTCGACGAGATGCTTAAAACTTTACAGGCCTATTTATTGGGAACGGCAGAAATTTGACCAACATTTATCCACAATGGCCTTTTACTGTCCGCTATGTATTGTCGCGCATCACACTGGTTCTGCTACAGGGACTGCAACTATCAAAAAAAACTTCATAAGCAATTTTGCAGATTTTATATTCGATGTTACCGTGCAAAACAGCATTTTAAACAGCCATTAATCAATTGTGTGTGTTTGTTTCTGTGGCGATCGTGGGGAGGGGCTAAACTTGTGAAGAAGCTGTTAGGGCACTATCCAGATGACAAGTAGAATGGCAGATGTTTTGGTGCCATGTATTAGCAGAAAAGTGCTACTATTTAGTAAAACTGTTTTTAACGAAGGGACGGCCACGCTCTCTAACCCTCTCTAATGTCAATCCAGCTGGGGTTACCACTTTGCCAGTAGACCTTAGAAAGCACTCGCCACACCAAATAAATCTTGCACAATGCATGCATTTTTTAAAAATGAGATGCACTTACAAAATTGTACAATTTTCGTTAACCCCAGTATTAACTACTATGCAGCGAAGCTGAACTGCACAGCATTTTAAATCTCTGAGCACAACGCCGCAAACCGTTCATCACTAGGCTACACAGTTCCAGATATAGTGCTACGAGATAGCCAACTGCTATAAAGTGTTTTTCTCTATTTCTAGTTGCCTTTTTGACAAGTAGGAGAAAATTCATGGTGCGAGTTGAAGCTTTTCATCCGCCAAATGGCATGTGAATCGACAGTAGAGGGGGTTGCGCTTTCGTTTCAATCCCAGTAATGGGCATAATATTGTTTGATGAATTATTGTGGAGAGTGGTACGTTATGGTTTCCAACTCGTTTAAGTTAATAAAACGTTCACCACTCATTTTGCATATTTTTAAAATGAAGACCCTAGTAAGTCTTGCCAATTTCCAACAAACCTTCGTGTGTCTTCATCAGGCGCTCTCAAGGGCTGAGACGAAGCCTGGTTACATTTTAGACATTTTTCCACGTTTGAATTGGAACGCGACCATAGCCTCTGGTTTTACAAGGTAGGCTCACATTGGACATTGCTTGTTGCCTCTGGTAATTACAAGGCTGCATCGAACTTCTCCATCCCACTAACGATCAAGTACTGCACCAAGCTGACGGCTTGACGAGGCCAAATAAAAAAAAGTTGTTTGGTTTCCGTTACGCAGTTAAAAAAAAATAGGGTCGGTCGGAAAACTATTTTTTTTGCACTTTTTTTGTTGTTACCAAATCAGAAATAATAAAAAAATTGTAATTTAATAATTTTTTTATGCAATAAAGATACATTCATGTTCACGAAACAACGTTTCCGGGAAGGATTTGAACCATTTTACTATCGTAGGATGGAGCGTCAAAATAGGAAGGGGGATTTTTTTTTTCCTTCGACGGAAAAAAAAGTTTAGGGTCGGCTCGGTCGGGTAACGCAAACCAAACCATTTTTTTTTTGTTTGGCCCGAGTGGAATGGAGAAAAAAGTTTAATGCAGCCTTATACTTACCGAAGGCTACGCCCAAAGTCCGATGTGAGCCTACCTTGTAAAAACCAGAGGCTAAGGTAGCGCGCCAAGTCAAACGTGGAAAAATATTCGAAGTCGAAGATGTCACCAGCAACCCTTCCGAATGTCAATCCAGTAGCAGTCGCCACTTGGCCAGTAGACCTTACAATGCAATCGCCATTTCACAATTTTTACTCGCCACATACCAAATACGTCTTGTATGATGAAAGGTTTCTCTAATTTTTGCATTAACAAAATTGTGCAATTTTCTTAAACTCCAGTATTAACACAGAAAATCCAATTATATAGCCCTTATAAATCTGAGCATAATGCCGCAAACCGTTCGTCTCTAACTTATACGGTTCCAGAGATACCCCTTTTTTAGTGGCATACTCTGTAGCTACTCGCCGATTTGGCGAGTAAGGCTAAATCCCAAGTCGCCAACATTGGGAAGGGTTGGTCACCAGGGTTAGTCTCAGTCCTTGAATGTGCCTGATGAAAACGACAAAGAGTTGTCAAAAATTAGCAAGACACTAGGGTCTTGGAATGTGCGAAATGAGTAGAGTTACTAATTGTTGGGGTTTCGAACCCAGTCATCAACACGATACTAGCTAGAGCAGAAAAACTTATTTATTAGTTTCATCAAATATGCAGACTTCTTTTTCTCTCACTAAAAAAAAAACAAAGATTTATTAAATTGATAAACTAAACTATCATAATATTTTTAAAAAAAGAATTTTTTTTTATGAGTTAGAAGAGGCCACTTTATAGGTGCAGTCAATATTTGCTCAAATGCTGGTTGCAGTGGTTGACCAAACATGAAACTTAACACATTTGTCACCAAAGTAAAAAGTTAATTTTTTTAGACGTCAGAACAAAGAACCTCGATCTAGTTACAAAGCATACGGTTTTTTTATAAAATGGGGTATGTTTGAACAGTGTTATAGGTGCGAAAAAACTTCTTGAACATAGTGAATTCTTTATCACAGTAGATTTGTCTCAAAACTTCTGAACAGTAAAGAGCTAGAAGCTTGAGATTTGGATCCCTGGAAGGCAGACAGAATAACCTTTAGGCCTGAAATGATAAACTGAAAAATTAAAGTCAACCAACCAGAAGCAAAAATATGTCCAGTTCGGCCTCGTATATACCAACAGCAAAGTTGGCCACTAGGAAAATATATTCTACCGCCAACTTGAGCAATTTAACACTTTGGATCCTAAAGACGTACTGGTACGTCTCACACTTTTGATTTACTATACAAAACTGTGGAGGGCAGTACATCCGCAGTGGCTTAGCCAGTCTCTGTTGAACATATTAGTTCACTTTTCAATCGCTAGATGGCAGCACCATGCAGTAGAATTTCTGTTTTTAGGCTCCTAGCTGGAGCACCTTTTTTTAAGTGAATCAACATGGCATTGTCAGACAAAAATGAAACTGAAACTGGCGATTTTATTGAAAGTAACAGCCACAGAGGCGCTCAAATTCTGTGCCAGAAAGTGATTACAGTGAACAAATATTATTATGGCTAATTTGGAGTGTTTATTTCAGTATTTACTAGTGTTTGTCACTAGTATGCTTTCATTGTACTTTTGTCAAAACACAATTATTTGTTTTTTTTCCTTAATTTTTTACAAAAAGAAATATTTTTTTTTTAATTATCACCAAGTTTCCAAAATGTGTGCATTTTTATCTACTATTTCAAAAAAAAATTGTGTTGATTGGTGAAAAATTAATAGAGTTCTGACTTCTGATTTTTTTTTGTAAGACGCCAATATGGTCAGGACCGGAGGACATGCGCAAAACATTATGTCAGGCTCCAAAGTGTTAAAATTGTTAGTCGATTTCTGCCTGCCGGTATAGGCTACTTATGCTAAGTGTTGCAGACTGCACCCTCTAAGCCAAAAAAAATTGAAAAAAATTCATATAAAAAATTGGTATAGAAAGTAGATAGGATCCAAGACAAAAATTAATTTCGAAGTAGTACTAAAGCAATCAAATATTGAAAAGGGATTATTTAGCAGGTCCAGACTACTTGCACAGAATTTTTATCAAATTCTTTCAAAAAACTGAAATAGGCATTGATGGAGGCGTCGCACATTTCGCATTAATAAAAACAAAAGGAAAAGTCATAAATTTACCTGAAAATATGGCACATTACCATAGCGTAAATTTGGAAACCTACGGGACCTTGCTTTCCTGAATAATTTACTACCCCTGCCCATAGTCTGAACTCGAGGAATCTTTGGTTTTGGACAACAACGTCCTGTCAACAGTATTATCCTGTATGTAATGGTAGTCCACAGAGACTGATGCACGAAGGTGCTGTGGGATAAACAGTCTTGCGATAACAGAACATTACATCGCCCTAGCCAAAAATAAACTAACGCCAAAAGTGGGGAGCTGGGGCTGGCCCCATTATTTTCAGTTTTACATTTTTCACCAATTTTAAAGCTCTATGGCAGAATCAGTGCGACGCAGCTGAAGGCCGCCGCAGACAAATTTTGGCCAAATTTCTGCAGTTTTGTCAATTGTTGACCGATTTTGACACTCCAATAAACCATTTTAATCGTCTCGACGAGACCTTTCCGTTGGTTTCAATAGGATAAAGCACTGAAAAGTTATTCCATAAAAACCAGTAAACACGTGGGTAACTGAAAACGGATCATCTGCAGACAAATTTTTTTCCGACAATTGGTGTCGCAGACAGTTGCAGAAAGTTCTGCCTCTGGGTAATTGAAGTTCCAATGTATTTCAATCAACTCGAGACCTTCACACTGAAGTGAATGGCCCAGCAGCAAAACTTTGCCTGCAATCGATCGTTTTCATCATAGCTGTCACTACACATTTGTTTGTAATGAATAGCCTTTCCCAGCTTTTACCTCTTGTTTTGGGCGTCCCACCAACAGAATTTTCGGCAAATTTCCACCGTTTCATCAGGCCAAACAAAAAAATTGTTTGTGCGACGCCTACACACTTAAAAAATAAAAATTGGGTCGGTGGGTCGGAAAAATGTTATTTGCACTTTTTTTTGTTACTAAATCAGAAACTCCTACTTCAAATCATGTTCCAGGAGCGACATTTTTTCCTTTTTCCAGTAAGCATTTGAACCATTTTTGTAGAGTGGAATGGATTGTTTTTCCTTAGAAAGAAAAAATGTTTAGTCGGCCCGTAAAAATAGGGTCGGTCGGGTAACGCAAACCAAACTTTTTTTTTATTGGCAACAATTGTTTGATGATCCAATGCACCACAATTTTAGGCGATTAAAATTTTGGTGCATTGGAATAGCACAGAACTGATGAAATAGCAAAACTTTGTTTTACAGCGTCCTTCCATTTGCGAATTGCATTAATTTTGCTACTGGGATATGTTAAAGTACAAGTTGTTCAATGACCAACTACGAAACGTGTGGAATTGTGGATAACCACATGTCAAAACCTGTTAAGACTGCTGCAAGAGAAATTTGTTCCATGAAATTTACGGTTTTTGCCTCAAATACTCTACAAATTGCAAATTTCTCTTGCTAAACCTTAGGTTTATTCTGCAGGACCAGTTGCAGCATTCACTTTCTTGTGGTTAAAGAAGAGGAATCTTAGTACACTCAGCATCGTTTGGCGACAAGTCTCTGTACATTTGACGTTACTGCAAAATACTTTTAGTTTGTGGGGCTACTCGCATCTTGGACTAACTACACTCTCTTCAAGACGGATGATCTACTTAACATAGACCAGTCATCTCAAAATTGTGTTAGCAGCATCAGTTTGAATTTCTTGGGGACACGCGATTAAAAGCGACTAATGAGAGCAAAATGAGAGAAGCACTTGGAAGTTTAGCATTCACATTGTGTTTTGACGTTTACATTTCGCGTCCGGGAATACGTTGGGGGGGGGGGGCGCCCCACCGCGAGTAATTGGTGGTGGAGCTGCCAGTCTCTTTAACAGT
>JAHWFP010200384.1:222-20309 GCA_023313725.1 Lithobius niger
TGACTAATGTCTTCAAAAGAAGCGTGAATTTGTGTGCATTTTGATTCTGCCGCTCTTCCTGGATGACTTTTCTTGCTTACGAAATTTGTTTTGTTCAGCCGATTTTCTTCAAAAACCTTGACTTTGAGCATAACCTTGACAATGAAAAAAGAAAGCGCGCTCACTACTGGTGATATTCATTGCAAAAAAGGGTTGAACATTTTACTTAGGAATTTTTCGTTGCATCCTCCTTCTTCTAGGATCATTTTTATAGAATCTCATTGTTGCTTAACCGTGTCGGGCGTCATTGTAACAGTGTAGCTATTGTCTTGGTAGATACTTTATGGAAAGAAGAAACTTGCATTTGTTGCAACCGTGTTTGTTTATTAAACTCATGGGACTTACAGTTAGCCTCCATCTGCCTCCGCTTTGCCACATCACAACTACAGGTGACTCCTGTCACATGGTGGCACCATCCTTTCTTAGCCATTTTTTAAGTTCTCATAATTTTTCTCTTGCACTTGTGTTTGGATTGTAGATTATATTAGGTCAGTTGGTTTCGTGTCAATGCATAGTGCAGGATGTTTACTACAGTCTAGGGTTAGGGGGATTGAGGCTTAATGGCGCGTCGACAACAATGTCATTTGTGCCAACCTCAGACACAGTCCGGGTTGCTACTGTGCCACACGTTACAGAGGTGTTAAACAAACCCCAAATCTAGTTTAGTTGCCTTAGTGTCACTGAGTAGCGTGACCTGTTTAGTGTACTGTAGGTTTATGTTATGTCAGTCACCTTAGGTGAATTTCACTAGGTTAATGCATAAAGTTTCTTGCAGTGTAGATTATGTTAGGTCAGCTACCTTATTTGGGTTTCGTGCACTGAACTAGCTTTGTGGTGCTAGCTACTAAAACAGAGTACTGAAATCTGTTTGGCTTACCGCAAAAAAATAAAGGGATAAAGACTTGCCTGCAAGCTACTGATTCACTGTATATTCTTTGATGACAATCTGCAACACACTGGTTGTATTCCTGTGGACTCACGCAAGGTGTTCCCGGTCTATTGACAAAGTTATACTAAAACAGAAAAGCAGCAATTAATATGCTGCCCTATTTGAACAGTTTTACTTTAGGAGTAAAGTATTTAGTCCAAAACAAAGTTAACCACCATGAGTAAAATTTTTGTGTGACATTTAATACAATTTAGTAAAATTTAGTAAAGTTTCTTGGACCATAATCTTGGTCCAAGATATTTTACTAGTTCTAACAATATATTTATGTAAACGATCGAAGTATGAAAGCTAATCGCAGTCAACAAGACTTTTGTAATAAATTTTGCATGTATTCAGATACAAAATACGTAAATTATTTAGTTTTGCACTATTTTTTAAAGACAAATTTTATTTTATGCAGTAAAAGGTCTTATTTAAATTTCTTCCAATTTTTTAATACAGTATTTCTTAAGTTTTTGTTCGTGTTAATGGGCTTTTATAACTTTCGTATTTAAGAGCTACCTATAATATTCAAGTTTTTAAAGAATCTAATCGATATCAAAATTGTGTTTCTTTTTCTGGTTCGCTGCTTCCAACAACAGTGAATACCTGAGGCAATTAGTAGCACCTGAGACTTCCAAGCAACCTTTCCAAACATTAAGAAATAATAAACTAGAAATAAAGTAAGCCATCTTTATGCATTTACGTTTCTTCAGAGTTTCGCAACCCGAATTCAAATAAATAAATATAGATTAGAGGTCGACCGAATTTCGGTTTTGGTTTTGGTTTCGGCACCAAAACCAGCAAATTTTCGGTTTCGGTTTCGGTTCTGGTTTTGGCCATGAAGTTAACAGCTCAGTTTCGGTTTTGGCCGGAACCGACGAACTGGTTTCGGTTATGGTTTTGGTTTCGGCTGAATCCTATGCTTCAGTTTCGGTGAAGCCGAAACCACTTATACCTCCTGGCAGTATCCAATTTCCGTACAGACTACTAGGCTATAGCTTAGTGGTGTCGATATCCAGGGGTCACCATCACAGATCCTGCTTGCATCTGCCATACCCATCAATAATAAATACAATTTTTTTTAAATCCAAATTCAAAATATTTAAATAACTTTGTTGCATTGGAGGGCATTTATCCTTGCATTTGTTTTTATTTATGTTTTCAAGCAAAGCTTTTACTTCCTGAATGAAAAGCCCTTTTCCGTGCCCTGGACTGACACGAAAAAAATAAAACTATTTTTAAAATAACAAATGAGTAGTGACAAAAAAATACAAACGAAAGCTCTGAAGTCTTGTAGAAAGACTGACAAAATCTTTTTTTAAATTCTGAAACATTTTTGTTAGAGGGGTAGGGGGAGGGTCTGGTGGGAGGCTACACACCCATGATTTTATGATTTTATTCCTGCGTTTTTGTCAAATTATTAAAATTGATACTTTTTAGGTTTTGGTTCCGGTTTCGTTAGTGGTTTCGGTCGAAACTGATCGATCGACTTCGGTAGTGGTTTCGGTTTCGACCAAAATCAAATCACTGGTTTCGGTTGAAAGTGAAAAAAATGGTTTCGGTCGACCACTAATATAGATGCATACTTATTTTCCTGACTAAGCTGTCAGACAGCGTGAGTGGGTATTGAACTGTCGACCTTTGAGACGAAAGGTCTATGTCCTACCGTCAAGCCCTATCTACCCTGTTGAATGCATGAGGCAATGTTTAGTACCAGTCTCTTCTTGGTAACCTTTCTCACATCAAAATATCATATACAAGAAATACAGTAAGCCATCTTTATGCACTTACATTTTGTCAGAGTTTCGCAACACGAATTCAAATAAATAAATATAGATGGATACCTATTTCCCTTGACTTAGTTGTGAGACAGCGTGAGTGGGTATTGAACTGTCAACCTCTGAGACTAAAGGTCTATGTCCTACCGTCAAGCCCTATCTACCTAGTTGGTGGTGACAAGTCATAACAAGGTCACTACGCTTTGACCCTATGGCGTAGTGGTGGAACTTCGACCTTTGGTTTTAAAGGTCGAGGGTTTAAAACCTGCTCATGCAGTCTAACATTTGGGTCCAATGAAAAGGAAAATAGGTGTGCAACTATATTTATTTATTTGAATTCGTGTTGCAAAACTGACAAAATGTAAGTGCATAAAGATGGCTTACTGTATTTCTTGAATATGATATTTTGGTGTCGGAAAGATTGCCAAGAAGAGTTAGGTACTAATCATTGCCTGAGTCATTCACAGAAATAGGTATGCATCTGTTTTTAATTATCACTAAGTCTTATCGAGCCTATTTGGATTTCTATTGTATTTATTTCACATTCGATTTGGCAACCCAATACTTTGCCGTATCAGTGATATAACCACCATCACTGATATACCTAGTCCTACTCTGCCACAATTACGACTCACAGAACGTACAGAACAATTTATTAGGGTCACAACAGTGGGCATAACGGCGAAGGTAATATGTCAACGATCTGTGGAAGACTGGGTTGCTAGTTCGAATCTTGCGTGCCACTCCGACGAAATGTAAGTGCATGAAGAAGGCTTACTGTACTGCGTTATTTTTAGTGTATGATTTTTGCTTTTTATCTTGTTTTCTTCTTTACTTTGCGTAAATCATGGAAAACTAGGTACATTTATTTAGTGATCCATTCCAAGATGTCAATTAAGCAAGCATAACTTTTTCTCAGAAATAGACTCTTCCATTTTACTTCGCAGATGCCATTCTGTTCTACTTTATTCGATAACGCTGTTTAAGCTTTTAGGGCTTTTACTTATTTTTAATTTATGGCTACTTTCCTTTCATCTATATTTATGATGAATATATCTTTCTCTAGAGCAGGTGAAAATCATCCCAAAGAAATAGATTTAGCTATGCATGTGATAGTCAAAACCCAATGAACTATTAATTACGTTAATATGGATGCCATCGTTGTCAGCACGGTAGCAATGGGCATAAATGGGAGCTACCATTGTTAGGCATGAGTTAAGGTCTAAGAAATAATTCCTTGGTTGTCACAACATCAGTTATCACGCCAATCTTCTAATTGGCTAAAGGAAACTCTGTAGCACATGAGCAAAAATCATACACTGGCATTGAGAGAGATTCGGTAATTCTGTATTACGGACATATTTTCTGAGACGACTCGACCTGGTTTGAACCAATAGCTTATATGACAAAAGCATCTGAGTAATGCCTGGGAGTACATTGGTTCGAATCTCAGTCACTCCTATTCAATAAAATGTAACTCAAATTAAAGCTTACCAAATCATACCTATCTTAGTGAATGATTTTTCCTTCTGTGCGGGTGTGTAACCTTATCCTCTATATGATTTGCTGCGATTTGTGCATGTTGCTTCAAGTTACAAGCTCTCTGTAATTAAGCAGTTCCACCCCTAGGTGACATTTTGCTGTAATGTCTATATCACGACCTTATAATTATATTCTCTAAAATTTTATAATCTTTTAAGCGGAATTTAAACAATATTCCATCATTTAAACCACGAGGACAAAGTTATGCAGGAACGACAAGAAACAAACTCTTATCCAAATATTCTAATGCCTCTATTGACACATTACTTATTTGATAATGGAAAGTATAATGAAAATAAAAATTAGAATGATGCCAAGATTCGATCTACTATCAAAGCCCACTTACACCTATGCATCATTCGATTTGGTGACCTGACATTTATGAAATGATATCCACTAATTTTAATAACTCGTTATAAAATTGATGCATTTAATAACCGTTGTATTAAATTTCACTGAGCAAGTCTCTGTCTGTTCCCGTCTTATCCTAGATTACTGCCCTGGTCACTTCTCGTTGTTGCAGAAGACTTTCTATTTACCTATTTTAACTGATTACGTCAACAGTGCCAGAGATCTTTATATTACTGTGGATTTATTTAAAACTCTGCTACTATCTAAGGTGTAACTGTTGCAGCTTTCGAACTACAGAGTCAAAAGGTGCAACTATGGAGGCAATTTAGTTGGTTCAGGTCAAGGAAAATGCACATTGAACATATATGTGCTATCACGTGGTCCCAAAATATTGGGCTATGGCTCACTAAAGACAATAAATTCTTCAACAAATTATCGCTTTATTAGTACTTGCTCACTAACATATTCAAAAGATGTCTTACCTCAAGTCCTTTTAAAGTAACGGTCGAAATTGAACCTTGGAGAAGTACAATGCCTTTTCTTGTTTCTGGTAATGTATTGTTAGGGTGAAAATATAGCTAGGAACAAGTAAAGAGGAATAAACACTGAGTGTTGCTTAGAATCGTTTACTTACGTCTTGCTGTTTAAAATTCATAGGTGCAATGCAGTGAAGATTCATTCAAAGCAATTATTTTTACACTTGGCCCTATACACCAGCTTGCTGAGGGGTCCATTGCGTCCCCTCCACAATTTGATCCTCCTTTACCCATGGAGCAGGGAGATATTTCCTGTTCCACTTCTCCTGGGCTTTTTCCTCCTTCCGAGGACAACTTCGTTCTGGACCTCACTCTGGCTTTTGATTCGGGGGAGGATTCAGATGTTTTCGGGTCGCCCAGGGGAGGAGTTGAGGAGGATGATTCAGTCTTAAGCCCGTCCTAATGCCTGCGCATTCCATCGTTCAGTGGAACTGCTAAAGTTATCGGACCCATGCAGAGGAGCTGCGGCTGCTTTTGTCGCATTGGCGACCTCTGTGCTGCTGCCTTCAGGAAACTTGCTTCAAGGCGTCGGATAATCCGGTTGTTAGGGGTTACGCTGTCTACCGTCTGGATGCAGACCCTGTGCCACGTGCACATGGTGGTGTTGCAGTGCTGGTTCAACACTCTCAGCCGCATGCCAGTGTGCCTCTGCACACTAGATTTCAGGCGGTAGCAGTTCAAGTTTCTTTTCAATTCGATATTACTGTCTGTTCGGTTTATTTACCGCCGGATGAGGTCTTTGGGGTTGGTGACCTGGAGGACCTGGTTCGCCAGCTTCCTGCCCCGTTTCTCCTGCTGGGCGACTTTAACAGCCACCACGTCCAGTGGGGAGGACCTAATACTGACAACAAGGGCAGGATCCTTGAGGAGTGGATGCAGAGGGGGTCCGTGGAGCCATGACACACTGTAACCTAGCCACGGGCAATTGGTGAGCGGTGGACTTAGCCTTTTGCTCCCTTGCCGTCCCAGTTCACTTCACTTGGGCTGTCACTGCCGATCTGCATGGAAGCGATCACCTCCCCGTTGTGTTGTCAACGACACAAGGGGGTTCTGTGGCTTCCAGGCCAGCCCGGTGGGCGCTTAAACGTGCTGAATGGTCAGCCTTTGCTGAGGCTGCTGTATTTCAGCGTGCACTTGAGGACTTTTCTGATGTGGATGAACTTTCCACACATTTTGCTGACGTGGTCCTTGCTGCTGCTCATGCTACTATCCCGCGTTCGTCCACACAGCCGCGGCGGGTTCCTGTTCCGTGGTGGACGCCTGCTTGCGGGCGGGCTATTCGGGCCCGCCGGCGAACGTTGCGTGCATTTACGGTCATCCCAACTACTGACAACTTTGTAGCCTTTAAGCGCTGTCGTGCCCGTGCCAGGTATGTCATCCGTGAGGCTAGACGTGCTTCATGGACAGCTTATGTTTCGTCGATCACGCGCTCCACGCCTTCTCAGCAGGTGTGGCGGAAGGTGCCCCAGATCTCGGGGAGAATCGTGTCTTCCCCCGTTTCACAGCTGAAGGTGGCGAATTCCGTGATCTCTTCTGTGCCGGATATCGCCGACTGTCTTGTGTCTGCGTTTGCGCGGGTCTCGAGTGATAACCATTATGATCCTGGTTTCCTCAGAATAAAGCGTAGAGAAGAGGCTCACTCTCTAGACTTTCGCTCCGACGGGCTAGACGAGTACAATTTACCGTTCACCAGGCAGGAATTTGTTTCAGCTTTGTCCAAGTCGCATGACTCCGCCCCAGGGCCTGATGATGTTCACTATCAGCTGTTGAAACATCTGCCTCTTGCCTCCCAGCAGTTCTTGCTGGAGATGTTCAACCGTGTGTGGGCAGAAGGTTCTGTTCCGGCAGCGTGGAGGACAGCAGTGGTCATCCCGATTGTGAAACCGGGCAAAGACCCTACTGCTCCTTCCAGTTATCGCCTAATCGCTCTGACTAGCTGTGTCTGTAAACTTATGGAACGGATGATCAGTGAGAGGATGGTCTGGGTGCTGGAATCACGCGGATTATCATCTGCGTCCCAGTGTGGCTTTCGACGTTTTCGGTCAACCATCGATCATCTGGTTGCCCTTGAATCGGATGTGAGGGAGGCTTTTCGCCTGCGTCAACATCTGGTTCAGGTTTTCTTTGACTTGGAGAAGGCTTATGATACGACCTGGCGTTATGGGATTCTCCGTAATCTCTATAACTGTGGCTTGAGGGGACGGATGCTACTGTTGCTTTCCGCTTACCTCTCAGGCCGTTCTTTTCGTGTTCGTGTTGGGGCGACTCTTTCCCGCCCATCTGTCTTGGAGAATGGTGTGCCTCAAGGAGGTGTTCTTAGTGTCATCTTGTTTGCTATTGGAATCAACCCCATTGCTCAGCAAGCTGCTGTTCCCCAGTCATTGTTTGTCGATGACTTTGGCCTGCGCTTTCGGGCAGCTCGCATCCAGACCTGCGAGCGGCAGCTACAGCTGGCGATTAACAAAGTCCAGACCTGGGCGGTCAGTAATGGTTTCCGGTTTTCTCCGGACAAGACTGTGTGCATTCACTTTTGCCGCCAACGAACGCTGACCCAGATCCTTGCCTGTACTTGGGGTAGGCGCAGATTCCTGTTGTCCCACAGGCACGTTTCCTGGGTCTGGTGTTCGATCCCAGGTAATCTTGGCTTCCACACTTGCGCCAACTTAAAGACAAGTCTTTGCGGGCACTTAACATCTTGCGGGTTCTGTCGGGCACTTCATGAGGTGCCGATGAGGTGCCATGTTGCGCCTCTACGGAGCCCTTGTCCGCAGCAAACTTGATTATGCGTGCATGGTGTATGGTTCGGCTAGTGACTCGACTCTCCAGATGTTGGACACTGTGCATCACAGTGGCCTGCGTGTGGCGACTGGGGCATTTCGAACTTCTCCAGTGGTCAGCCTCTATGCTGAGGCCTCGGAGCCACCTTTGGCCATTCGTCGGCGAAAGCTGGCTATTCAGTATGCTGTGCGTTTACGTGCTGTGGAATCCAGTCCTGCATGGTCCATGGTTTTTGGGCCAGACTTGCGAGTCGGTAGACGCAGGGTGGGTAAGGGTGATTTCCGCGATAGGCTCCAGCAGTCCTGTCAGGAGATAGCCTTTGAAATGCCCAGCGTCTTGAGGCTTGGGGGATGCCAGTAGCCCCTTGGCTTGTCCCAAGTGGCATTTTCATTTTCGCTCTGGCGTCCCTCCCGAAGGGTTCCACTCTACCTGCAAGGTACTTACAGGAGTTCCGGCAGCTGTGTTCTCAGTACGCCGGTTATCAGCGGCTGTTTACTGATGGGTCGAAGTCAGACGCTGGCGTGGCTTGTGCTTGTGTTTGTAAGGGAGTGACGGCTGCCCATCGCCTTCCATCAGGCTATTCTTTGTTTTATGCAAAGCTTTTGGCTGTCGGTTTGGCGATGGAATGGATCCTTGGCCTTCAGGGCACGCATTTCATTATCTTTAGCGATTCCATGAGTGCCCTGGAGTCCTTGGCGACTTACAATCCTCGGAACCCCTTGACACAACGTGTCCAAGCTTTGCTTTCCCGCTTGCCTGGCCAGCGGAAAACCGTGCTTTTCTGCTGGATCCCGGGCCATGTTGGGATAGGTGGAAATGAGCAAGCGGATTCTGCAGCAAAAGTGGCCCTTTCTGGCCCTCTCGGAAGGGATCTCAGCCTTGTTCCCTCGGACGCTTTTCCAACTCTGCGTCTGAGGTTACACGCTTTTGGCAAGCCTCGTGGGATGGACAGGACAGCAATAAATTACGAGTTATTAAAGGCACTGTTGAGGAATGGCACTCGGCGTGTCGCTGCAGTCGCCGTGAGGAGGTGGTGTTGGCCCGTTTGCGCATTGGTCACACTCGACTTACTCACTGTTTCCTTTTGTGGGGGGTTGACCCTCCTGAATGTTATTGGTGTCGTTGGCCACTTACGGTCCGGCACTTCTTTGTTGATTGTTGCCATCTTGATGGTTTTCGTCATCGTTTCCATCTTCCGCATGACATTGTGCGTCAATTGGGTGATAAGTCTGTCCTCCTGTCCTGTGTTTTCAATTTTTGCAGGAGGTACAGATGTATGACAAGATTTAGATTAAGGGTTTGAATAATATCTCTGTAATGTGTGGTGCAGTGGCAACCCGGACCACTGCACTGTGACTGAGGTTGGCGCTAATGACCAAGCTGTCGACGCGCCATTAAGCCTCATCTCCCCCCCCTATACACCAAAGACACTGGCAAAAACAAATAGAAGAACCCATATTGATGACCAACTGTGCATCATGACTTAATGGGTTTGAGAAAGCACTCCTGCTATGTTTTAACCGATGTCTTTCTGTTATTGCTCACAAAACCTTTGTAATACTTAGAAGATTATTGCTAATTTGAGTATCTACGTGTACCTGTCTCCAATTGCACCAATCGCAATGTTAAATAAAATTGATAACTTCTACTTATGAATTACGGGAATGGGAAGTATATTCTTTAATCAAACAATTCATCAGTAAACATCAGTTACTTATTCACTTCTTTTATTCTGCTTCCATCGTAGTAGTGCAGAGATTGATATTAAGGGAAAAACTGACAGTTATGCAATGTGACATCATCACTCCATGACAGGAAATGATTTCATTAAATAATCGTGTCGCACCAACCCATCACGTCACCCATCACCTTTACGTTGCATATAGCAGTACAATATTGTATATTATTACTTAACAATAAATATTTATAATTAGGAATAATATTTTCTCTTATACACGTTTTACTCTTAACAAATAATCTATTTTTTCTTAAGTGAAAATCGATTATTTCTTAAGAATAAATAGATTTTCTCTTAAGAGTAAATCACTTTGTTGTTTTGAGCACATAAGTTTAAATTGTGTCATTGACATCATGCAAGGGTCACGTGAATCAACCACTCGTTTTACTTGTTACATTACACCTTTTGACTAAAGTTTTGTCTGAAGTTTGGCTGAACTGAGTCATTGTTATGCTTGATTGTTTATTTATATTCGTAGACCCACCTCTTTTCAACGCTTTTTTCCAAATATTTGATGTGAATTTGTGTTTTCATCTTCACATTCGTCTTCACATTCATGCGGCTTCTCTCCATTGGGAACTACTTGGGCCAAATAAAAACTACGTTTAGAAAGGAAAAAATAGCATACGCGTTCTACAAATTCATATGACATTTTGCCGCAGGGAAAGATTTTCCTATTATCACGAGTTACGATATGCCTCCAATTCTAACCAAATTAAAGCTTCTTCCGTCAAAAACATCTTCCTTTTAATGTGCACCAAATGCCTAAAGAGTGATTGCATTCTTTAAAAGCTGCATTTTGAGGAATGGCCTTGCCACAGAGAACACATTCAAATAACTTTTCACCCGTATGCACCCAATTGTGCCACAGCTAAACATAAACTGAATCAATGTGACAAAAAGTGGGCTTTCAAATCACTACACTTGACAAAAACACAAATTCACATCAAATAATTGGAAAATGTCATTGACAAGAAGTGGGTCTACAAATATAAATAAACAATCAAGCAAAACAACGACTCATTTCAGCCAAAAGGTGAAATGTAATGGACGAAATGATTGTTTGGTTCATGCAACCCTTGCAGGACGTCATCAGCACGATTTAAACTTACATGCACAGACGGCACAGTGATTTACTCTTTAGGGGAAAAGGATTTATTCTTAAGAAACATTCGATTTTCAATGAAGAAAAAATACATTATTTGTAAAGAGTAAACGTTTATTCTTAAGGAAAAGCAATTTATTCCTAAGAGAAAACATTATTTTTAAGAATGTATATTTATTGTTGAGTAATAATTTATAATATCGAGCTATTTGTACTATCATTGTTGCATGACCAGAAGGGACATCATCCCCCCACAGGGCCAGAAGTGATGTCATCACCCCTACAAGATGAAGTGGTGTCATCACCAACTTGACTGTACGTGATGTCATTACCCCACTCCATGTCTTCAACCGGAAGTGATCGATAGTGCCATCAACATTGTTGATTCAACACCCTACTTAACTGAAAGTGATATCAGTACCCCACCATACTTCACATGTTTCCCTCCACGTTGTACGTAAATTCTAGGAAATAACGGTGAGTTCCTCTTACTCGTGGTTGATGAAAACTGCTGGAACTTTGAAACCCCCAGCCGGATATATAATTACTTCAAAATTATGTTTTTTTAAATAGTGACCAAACACCCCCATTATGCTGCCCATAATCCTTATTATTATTAGAATAACAAATACATAAAAAACCACAATGATCAGTGTACACCATTTCACACTTTCGCTACATTTAGTATAAGCATTAGTAACCTACATTCTGATATTGAAATAATCTTCAGAGGTTATCATCACCTCCTTTAAAGATATCACAAAACATACAATAAAGGAATAAATATCGTGATGGAAATGTCAGTACACTATTAAAGCGCTCATTCAGCGTTTGTATTTTTGGTGACTGATTTTGTATGTGGAGGGATTTCCAGCACTCTGCTTCTACGATCACAAACTTTAATAAACCAACTTTACCCCACTCGAAAAAGGACCGTAGGTAATGATGAGACCATCAGTTCAGCTTTCTGACTTCGCCAAAATGTTTACGTGATTCACCTTTTGAGTTTCCTATCGATCCTAAAAGATAAGAACTTTAAAATAATTGAATGTAGCTCATTATGGGAAGACCAGTATAATGTCAGTACGTACGTAATACAGTTACTTTTTTTTTATTTTGGAGCCAGGTTTTGCTCTCGTATTTGAATGAATTTCCAATGCATGGTGTCTACCATTTCGAACTTTAATAAATAAGAATTACTGAACTCGAAACGAAACAAACATCATGACGAGAACATTGGTTCAGGTTTCTGACATGGTCAAAACGTTTAGATACTGTACTATCTTCATTAACATTTGGAGTATTTCGATACAATCTTAAAAGGTGTAAATGAAACGTAAGTGAATGTTGCGAACATTAGGAACATTGGGAAGCCGTACAAGGTCAAAATGAACATGGTAGGTCAACATTTGTATTTTGGAGAATCCCAATAAGTTCTTTGTGATGAGGTGAAACATGTAATAGGCGAATGCAGATCGTGATGTCAATGTGAGTACATAGTTATAACGCAAATAATAAACACACCACTCTTATTTTAAATAGCATATTTGGATGGGTAGTTGGATGGGTTTCAGTTATATCAGCCTTTACATGATGCCACAACTCATATGAACAAGAAATGTCCCAAGATCATGAGTGGACCATCAGTACATCGTTCTAACATATGATCTTATTTTTGATGTTGGTTTTTCATTCGCATTTGGAGGGATGAGTAGAAACTTGTGCAAAAAGAGGTCCCTCCCTTCCACCCTAAGAAGAAATAGCAATAAAAAACGATATGATCGTATGACTGAAACCTAAGCACTAATGAGTCCTTGGATTTTTGTCTATCTGAACAAATTGGTGAGATGGTGTGATCATCAAACATGGAGCAGATACTATGAAACTGAGTTACAGCTACTGGCAGGATATATATCATTGCCACAACATGGTCAACCAATGAGATTTGCTGCAATGCATGAGTTTAGAAAACTTAGACAAGGGATCGAACGATACTTGACGCTGATGGGTCGTAGAAACTTCGAGCCCGGTTCAATTGGCGCTAATGACCAAGCTGTCGACGCGCCATTAAGCCTCAATTCCCCCCCCCCGGTTCAATTCATCGACAACGACCTCAGTACGTTCTTCGAAATTTCGTGCAGTGAGTGGCGTGAATTCAAGTAAATGAAGGAAATGAGTTCGGTGGGAACCTATTAGAGATTCTAAACAATGTTCTAATCTGAATCGAATCTGGGTTCAGTAGGATGACGTCCCTTGACAGAAGGCCATTCAACCTTGTACAGGACATAACAAATAATTTTCATCAAAAGAATCTCAGGTGCCAAGTGAGGTAGTCTAACGGAGTACATTACTTCAAAGCATGGTTAATTGAAGCAAAATCTGGCTTGGCAGAGTTTGATGAAGCAAATCCGGATGATCCAAAGGAGCTGCTGGATGGAGTAAGAGTCCTATGTGCATCATTACTTTTGGGAATGACATGGTCAAGAATAGGAAGCTATGGAAATTCTAGCGGCGAGAGAAATTATAAGCAAAAATGAAAAGAGATGTATACAAGAAATCTAACCCAGTTTGGATTTTGTCCAATGAAACAGTTTTAACATAATGGTAGTTTTTGAATCCTATAAAAAAATTATAACGAATCTGAAGATTCATATTTATAATATAATTCTATAAATGTAGCAAATGTACAAGCTCTAAATGAAGGCGATCAAAATTGAACTTGACCACATGTTCAACTCAATGTTGTAAATTCCTTAAAAAGTGATGTGTGATTAGTTTTGAGGATACATGATTCCGACCACAAGCAAATTCTGCGAACACATTATCTCACTATAAAATACTATGTATACACGAATAAATTCTACAGACTGAAATGAACTCGGTACTCCATCATTTTTATAAAATCACCTTTTTGGTTGCATTTTTAAATTTTACTGAGGACGTCACAATCATGCCACATTATATCATGTTCGCTTTAAATACGAACAAGCAGCTCGCTCTATAACAAACTGTGGCGATTTCTCCAAGCCACCATGGAGTGATGGTGAAAATACCACGAAATCATGAAGGTAATCCCACCATTCGAAAGCCACACACTCCACTCACGTAAAGCGCCTCACCCACTTCTGACAACTTCACTTCTGGCTGGATTACGCTCAGGGAGTCCAACCAGAAACTAGTGTCCTATAAAGCCAAAAGTTTGTTTTTTTCAACCTATTTACATTCCCATCTCGACCTGAATTCATTTATGGTACGTTTCATGACGTCGTTAAGACCCTCTTTCAAAACACTAATGATGTACTTACCATGCACTGCATTTCCACCAACATCTACATTCATACTGCGTAAAGGGAAGCTTTACATACATTCCCTCATACTGCGTAAAGGGAATACTACTTTACAGTAAATATTTAAAATATCACCTAAATTCTCCAAACTAGGGATCAAAATAGAATTTGGTCTTACAATGCCCTCTGTGATATAATTTTACAAAATTAAACCCACCGTAAATTTCTCATGAAAATAGGCAGTAATTTCTATGAAAAGCGGTGAAGAATTGGGTATGCCATCACAACGTCCTCAAAACTGTAAATTCGTAAGTTCAAAACTCAATAAATTCTACAAATTTCTGGTTAAGTTTGGAATGGATTAGAGTTGGACACTGCTTACCAACATGAACAACACTGCTATGAAATTATGATGTGAACACTACGAAACAGAGGATAGAATTGAACTTGGTCAGCACTAAATTCTCTTAAGTTGCAATAAAGGTAACCAACCACGACAAAGCTTGTGGTGATGCTGCACTGGAAGTGGGGGCACATGTGCCGAAATTCAGAATAATTATATCAGAAAGGGGGAGGGTATTCAAGAACCAATCAAAGACAAGGGTATGGGTCATGCAACCAATATCACACAAAATTTACAATGTAATTTACACGACTTGGTGGGTAGGAGTTCACATGGGGGTAATAATACGACGTGGTGGTGGGGTCTCACATGTGAGGGATGACGACGTCACTCGGTTCCACCATTATAAAAACATCATCCACGTCACGTAAAATTTACATACCACGTACAAAATCGCGTAATTTAAGAGATTCTCTGCACCTTCATTGGAGGGAAGTTCTGGGGTGAGTCATTTGGGAGGGTCGTAATGATCAGGTAAAAGTTAATGAAACACACACAAGGCAAATAAATGCACACTTCTGTCTTTAGTCAGTGTTTAATTAATTAAATTATATACACTGGTTTCTGACCATCTTAGCAAGGTGACAAGCCCATCCAAATTTAAAGCATTTTAATTTTTAATTAGAGATTTAGAATTGGGCACACCTACACAACATCCTCCAAACTATAAATTCTACAGTCAGAATTACACACATTCTACAAATGTCAGGTTAAATCAAGAAAGGTTTAGATTTGGACTCTCCTTCACAACATGAAAAATACTGCTACGAAATTATGTAATAAATACTACAAATTAATAAGTTCTATATTCATCATTCTTTATTCAGTTCCATAACCTAACTAATATATTCCAGTTTTTGACCAATTTCGCAGGTGACAGTCCCCCAATCAAATTTAAAGCAATTTAATATTTAATTAGAGTTTTTTTTTTAAAATAAAACACTAAACTTGGTTTACATTTTAAGAATTATGTTTCATGTATTACATCTTTATAGGATCTACATACTGGATGATTGTTTATAGGGAGTTAGCCAGCTACTTAAGTGAACATCTAATGTTCCTAAAAGAAGTTACTCCGATGGATAATAACCATCTTACCCAATTAGGTGACATTTTACAACCTTCTGATGGCTTTCGGGATAGCATGGTTCCTTGGCTATCTATAGGGTAACCAGCTGAAACAAATAAAGTTTAAAGAAAGATGATCTGAATTTCAATTTTCAGGTGTGAAACATCGTCATTAGTTAGAATGGATTCTGCATAAAATCTAAGTATTTATTTTTATAGCTGAGTTACCATTTACGTGAGATATTCGACCAAGTAGATGACACATAAATTCAAACCATTCAAACTACAAATTTAAATGTGACTTTGTTCAATTTATTTCGAGATCCGTTTTCCAAATTGGCGTTTCAATTTATTATTGTAAATTTGTATTGTGGATTTAACTTTTTTTATATAACTATTACATTATGATATGCACAGTTTTCAAATTGGTAAATGGTTTAGATCTTTGTTAATTATTTACAATACAAATTAATAAGCCTAATTTTCAACACTAGTCGTTAATTCCCTATAAATCAATAGCATTCATATTCAATTTGATATAACAAGTTTATTGGGTGGTCAGACTTTTTCGGCCAGTTGTCATCTATCCAAGCCAGACAGAAATTTTCCGTTACGTTAAAGAAATGTATTTAAAATAACAAATTCAGCCCAGCAGCTTTAAATGATGACGGTGCATTGTTTAATGACTTTCAGTGATGATGTTATGTTAGGACCGTGACATGACGATCTCATCTTTCATTCAAACAAAATTTAATATAACTCAAACACATGGATTACTAAAAAATAACGACATTTGTGCTATACTGATATTTGTACTGGCCATGGTATTACCCTTTTAATGTTACTGCTTTCCCTGACATACGTGGCACATAAAATAAAATAACATACATTAAAACCGAACAGAAAAAATATGGTAAAAAGGGTAGATGACATTTCGTCTACTAAACGCCAGGCACATCATACCCTGGACCATGAGAGGACAATCGCTTTAAGAATAGTTTCAATTGCATATTTTTAACTGTCATCAATTGCCTCACACTAATAATAACAAGAGGCAGAAGTTTCAGTTGATGGGGAAAATAACGGATTTTTTTTAATCAAAGTACAGAATAGGTTTTTCCTGCCTATTCTTCCCATCTCTCACACTTTCCTTAAACCATGGTTTTGATTCTCCTTCCCCACTTACCCCTAAATTTCGTTCATATGTTAGTTTTAAAAATCTGTCATTCTTTTCATATGCTCCTATCATTTTGGGGGGATTTAACAAACTTTGTCTTTTTTTTGTGCAGTATTATATTCGTGTAATGAATTTGATTAGGCCTATGTGTTAAAATTGTGCAAATGAACCCCTACATAAAAACTAATGTGATTGTGTGGTCTGAAGAGTTTGCGACATAAAAGAGGATAACATTTTTGCGAAATTATATCGAATTTACTATGGTTCTTAAATGATGCTAATAATAATCGCTTAAGAATAAACTCTGGAAGTTTCTTGCAGCTGGCTAAATTAGAAATTCTAGCATACTAGTCCACTTTTGTTACAGTACAAAACGAACTGGCATGATGCTCATTCACTATTACAGAAAACAAAATATGCTAAGGAAAGTATTTATTTAGGATGTCTTATGTTAACAAAATAGCAATTTATTGCCCGGAGGGAGAACGTTCAACAAGTACCTGAGTGGTACAGGTTATCTATCACCTGTTTAGCAGTGATCCTTTTTGATACTTAGGTGAGAGTGTTAGAAATGGCAGGCGTAATTTTTTCTGATTTTTTTAGCAAGCTATACAAACTGTTTAAATACAAATGTTACTTTACTGACTTTTTTATTTTCGTTGAATCTATTTATTTGCTGTGTTGATTTAAGGAATAAAAGAAGACAACATTTACAAGCTCTAATGGGTTTCACCGTTTGCATGTGGCAGCTATTTATTTTGTCCAGCTAGTTAATTTCTTAATTCAGAGAGGGTACTAACCAAAAATCCCACCTGTAAAAAGGTGTGGCTTAAGAATGGGCCAACTGAACATTAAGTATTAAGTGACCTAATCAATGTTTAAACTGTATGAGCTAGAATAATATGACTCCATCAACAAATTGATAGTTTGTTGCAAGTTTGAAGTTTCATTTTTTCATGGAATTTTCTTCTGGCTAAAAGTGAATTTGAGATTTTTTGACAACAGCGCATTTCTAAATACAGATAAAAGCCCGGTATGAAATAAAAAAGGAACACAATAAAGAATATGATCACATTTTACATGTTAGTTCTCTCAAAGTTTAAAGCCGAATAAAGGCCACGAAAAATACAAAACAGTATTTATAATAAGTACCTGAATCAATAATTCATGTCTGCGTGACTCCTTTTTATTCTTAAAAAATTAATAATCAAAAGTTGCGCACCATCAATCCACAAAAAAATTCCTTTTTTCACCTTACTTTGGGTATTAAATGTGCTGGCAGCCTGTTTCCCAGCACTACGCCTGTTCTAAACACATAAAAGAATACTATTCAGGTAAGAATGGCCAATAGTGTTGTCATCTGTATTTTCTGATACAGTGAACTCTCCTAAAGTTTGATTTTTTAAATTTCACCTTGCACATTATTATAGGTTAATTACACTGACTTTTAACAATACAAAGAAATGAACATATGTATTCCAATTTTATAATCATAAAAGAGAACTGGTTTTGTGATTTGAATCATTGGTTTTTTAGTAGCTTATTTTTTAATCCTACACTATTTTATTTGACGTTGGATACACAGTTCACACATTGAAACCGTCGAAATTTGGTTACGTTTCTAGAATACGAAATGAATAATTAAAAAAAAATATTTCTTTCATATTTTATCGCATTGTTAAGGAAGCTGATTATACAGAATCGTGGTACAGAGCCCTTTAAGCAGCAGTAATCCGTGAGGGAAACCAGGCAGCTTTATTCAGACTTTACCGCAGCAAAACCTCGACATCTAGAGCACTGCCACCTCTGAAACTAGGAAATAACTTCATAACGGATAATCTTGGTAAAGCTGAGTTATTATGCGAGACATTTGCCTCCAATACCATAATTGATGATGGAAACTTGATACTCCCTCCAAGTCAATCTCTTAGTAATGCTTCTTCTTGCTGCTCAGTGGTTTTTCCTGAGACGGTAATTGTTTCTACAATAAACAAGCTCAAACCAAGCAAGTCCTGCGGGCCCGACGGTCTGTCAGCTTTTATTTTCAAACAGCTGGTCCACGAAATTAGCTCCCTACTTTCTAAACTCTTCTCACTTTCCTTTGGCCAAGGTTCACTTCCTTCTGCCTGGCGGACAGCAAATGTGGTACCAGTTTTCAAAAAAGGTTCATCTTCTGACCCCACTAATTACCGGCCCATTGCGTTAACTTGTGTGGCTTGTAAATTGATGGAATCAATCATTCGTGACTCACTTAATAATTATTTTGAAGATCACGCCATCATAAACCGTGATCAGTTTGGTTTCCTTCCAAACAGGTCTGCCACTCACCAATTGTTACTGGTCCTCGATCGTTGGACCTGTGCACTTGATATTGGTGTCCCTTCAGATACAATATATTTCGACTTCAAAAAAGCATTTGTGTCTGTCATTCATCGAAAGCTTTTACTTACACTGGAAGCATGCGGAATTTCAGGAGACCTACTGGAATGGATTACTGCTTTCCTTAACAATCGAGTTCAGAGGGTCATAATAGAAAACACAGTATCTTCTTGGACAAAGGTTCCATGTGGAGTTCCTCAGGGTTCTGTCCTGGGACCCCTCCTCTTTCTCGTATATCTAAATGATTTAAAATTTAACGATAATAATATCTATGGTTTCAAGTTCGCTGATGACCTTAAAATTGGTGGGGAAAATTTAACAGGTGGTCGTTCCCCTGATATTGACGCCCAAATAAATGAGGTGGCAGATTGGTCTAAGTGCTGGCAGCTACCTCTATCTGTCAACAAATGTCTCACTTTCCACGTGGGTGACAAAAATAAACGCCCATGTTATTTTCTTGAAAAAGAAATACTACCGTCGTCAACGGAAGTACGTGACCTGGGGATTTGGTTTGCTAAAAACATGAAACAAAGTCTCCACTGTCAGAAGGTGTGTGCATCGGCATATCGTCGCTTAGCCATCGTTAATAAGTGTTTCACTTCTGGGAACATCAGTACTAACGTTTGGGCTTTTAAAGTTTTTGAGCGCCCAATTCTTGAATATGCAACTCCAGTCTGGTCACCGTATTTGGCACGAGATATTGACCAGCTCGAGGCTGTCCAGCGCAGATTCACGAAAAGCCTTCTGGGATTGAGGGATACTATCTATCGTGACAGACTTGAAAGGCTCGGTCTGGAACTTTTGGAGTTGCGCAGAATAAGATTCGATTTAATTCTGACATTTAAAATTTTGCGTAACCTTATTTCCGTAGATCTTCCGTTCTTTGATTTCTCAACTTGCCCAATTGGTACGCGTGGTCATAACTGGAAACTTATTGTCCCAACCTCTCGTCTTGACTGTCGCCGAAACTTTTTT
>JAHWFP010200384.1:23309-53654 GCA_023313725.1 Lithobius niger
CCCAACCTCTCGTCTTGACTGTCGCCGAAACTTTTTTGCGGTAGTTTTTTTTTTTTAATTTTGACTTTTAAGTTTTAATTTTTAATTTTTAATTTTTAAATTTTAATTTTTAATTTTTAACTTTGATTGCCTAGGAACGGAGTAAGTGGCTCCACAGCCCTTCCGTCTTCCTTCCACTCATTGGTGGTAAAATTGTATTAAATAGCAAAAATACATATCTTCACCATAGAAAATATCACTGGAACACATAAAACTTCAAGAGGTATAAAAATAAGTAACGGTCTGCCCGTACAGATTTTCGGTTTATGCACTTAAAAGTAACAAGGTATTTATTTTTATCGGCCAAATGCTGAAGGAACATAATAATCTAGTTTCGCTTCAACCCATTTGAAATTTGCACACCTTTATGTACACAACTTACTTTTGCATTTTGACAAAAATGCATGGTTGATTATGAGCAACTCTTTTTAAAATCAATTAGTATGTTTGTGTAACATCATTGATTAGTTGTTGCAATATTATTTTAGAATTGGACTCCATTGCACAGAATTAGGTTGTATGCAGTTGGCAATTATACATATATCAATACACGTCGCACCATATCGCAGCATGTACCAGCACAAGTGAAGTAAGACAAATTTCTGATATGAGGTTAAATTTACACACTAAACACAGGAGGTCATTGACATGCTTATTTGAAAGACATTGTTGTCTCAACCACCTCCCTTCAAATTAATAAATATTTCATCAACTTTCTCACATTCCGTTAAGCAAATATGGTCCACCATCCCCTACCACAATAAAGAAAATGCAAACATAACACTGGACACCATTTGCACATTAAGTAGGGTGCACAGTAATCATTCAGTGGTTTATGTAGCTGGTTACGCAATTTCAAGGTCAGGTAATCAGGACCGAATGACCTTCAGCTTAGTAAATAATTTCTGTAAAATCCTATTAAAACCTATTCAGTATGATGACGATTACGCAATCTTAGTATTCTCTATGCATGGCTTAATTTAAAGAGTACTTAGATGTGACCGCGTGTACAAACAACGCCTTATTTGTACACGCGGTCACGAGTGGAAGTTGGCCTTACCAGCATCAACCCTTGACCGTCGCCAGCATTTCTTCTTGGTTCGCGTGGTTCCTATTTGGAATGCACTCATTGTAAAGACTGTGTCTGCACTGTCGGTTTCGACTTTTCGTAGGTTGCTTGATGAGGAACCGCTTTACGTTTTTTTGAAACGTCCTTCAAAAAAACCATTAGGTGTCCGGGAGTAAAGTTTTCTCCGGACACCTAATGGTTTTATTTTCTCACCAGCAAACTCCCACCTTTTCCCTCACACCTGGCATATACCCTCTTGGGTTGTTTTTTTATTTATATATATATATATATATATATATATATATATATTTTTTTTTTAAGTGATGACAAATCCCACAATCTGGGTGCTTTAGTTTTTAGTATTCACTAGCATATAATTTTTAGCACTGTTTATACTTTTTATTGTACAGCCTGATTTGGGGCCTTTTAACACTTCTAATTTTTTTTTTTAGTGATGACAAATCCCACTATCTGGGTGCTTTAGTTTTTAGTATTCACTAGCATACAATTTTTAGCACTGTTTTTACTTTTTATTGTACAGCATCATTTTGAGCCTTTTAACACCTTTCACACCCTTCCCATGTCCTGCACGTTTGGCGATGCCATCGGGGGCCTTGAGTCCCTGGCAGATCTAACCATGGTGGTAAGGCATTCGTGTCACCAAACCTCTTACCATCATCATTCCTTGGCCTTATTATGTTCAGTGTATTTACATGTAATTTTGGCTGGCTGTTAGTGACTCCCCAGTCCTTGCAAGACCCGTTGCTATCGCAACAAATTTTATTATTTTTATTTTTATTATTATTTAAAGTCTATGGAATTTTACTAGTTTCCATTACGAATTTGCAACAATGTGTTTTCTTAGCTCAGCATAACATTTTAGTTCATGGTGTCCACAAAAAAAAGTTCAGCGAAAAGATGGAGGATAGTTGGCCCTTCTGTGCACAGTTTGCTTTGTAAGGAGTTCCAGGGGATCCCAGACAAGGAGAGTTGCCATAGCCCAGTGGTCAGTATCCTCATCTCCAAGCCAGGTGAATGTCATTTCTAATCCTACAACTAACTTAGGTCCGTAACTTTAACAAAAAACCTCTGGAATTTTACGCTTGCATGAAAGTGTTACATAATGATTTGGCTTAGTTCATTGAGGAATTTCTTACTTCTTAGAGGATGTAATGATATTCATGGCTTAATACATCCTGTATGTCCATTATCTATGTACGCGTACTTGCAATAAAGACTGAATTATGGTTGTATTGGGACAGATTGTAGTCATTAAACTGTAAACCATTTTGGAAAGCCAAAAATTCCCCTACCTTCATAAGCGAAGGTCAGGCATGAAGAAAATGGCAAAATAATTTCATGCCACTTCACCAGCCCAGGTCGGTTCCCCTTCTGCAATATAAAGAATTAAAATTTAAACTGTATTTGTAGAAATAACAATAAATACAAAGAGATAGCAAATGAGTAATACTTAAGCACTCAATTAAAGAGCTGTCACTACTTAACCTTTCTTGCAGCAAATAAGCAGCAAGAACGTAATAACAATAAATGAAGTACATAACCCGAGTATTGCTGACATGATACATGAAAATAGGTTCAGAACTTGAAGTTGTTACTTCCTGCGGATAAATACAAATATTTTTTTGCAGTTTTCCAATGATTGTATAATTTATAATTTTAAATCGTTGATTAACCTAATTTTTCAGTTGCGTTTGTTAGTATGAATGAAACTACTTTCCGATTAGCACCATGCAACGAACTAGAACTGAAATGACCAAAATATTACATGACAATGTTATTCTACAAGAATTTAATTACAAAACTTCTGTAATCTAATTTTGTAATTTTGTAATTAATTATGTGATTGTGTTTAAATTACGCAAAACGGTCTTGTGCGAAAATGGAATGATCAACTGAATGCAGTGATTATTTGCCGAATCTCTGAAGTGTTTATAAACACGGTACATAAAACGAATGATTCAATCAATAGTGGTGCAGAAATCATATTTCCAAAATTAAGTTGAACAGTAATTTTTTTTTTTTTAAACATGTATAGAGAAAGATTGATATCCATGAACAGATAAGTTAAGGAAATTAAAACAAGTTTTTTTTCACGTATTTTATTAGTTTCTATGAGTTTTTCTCGCTGGCAGATGGTATTGATTCGTCTGTTTAAACTACTACTTTGGGGGCATTCAAGTATTGCATCATCAATAACTTGGCCATTTTCAACCACCGCCGTCCTCCTTATCATCAAAATTGCTCAATCCCCTCCAGTATTAGGTCATTTTTAACTTTACCTCATCGATGACTAACACTTATTTTTTTGCCTATTTCCACCCTTCTACTGGGGTAGCGGTGCTTAAGTCATCATCTGGTCACCCCCTCCCTCGTCAGCAATCGTCACATTAGGCAAACCCCCCTCCCTCTTCCCTGATGACATAATACTTGAACACCCCCTTTGCATTTTAAGTTTATTTTTACAACACAGGGCTCATTAAATTTAAAACTGGAAGCTAAAAATTGAATTTATCAAGATAAAAAAATAATTATTTGGATGAAAAGAAAAGGTTTGGAAGGAAGCATATGAAATGAAGGGTGCGTTAACACATTAGTTATTTGGCTGAGGTTGGCGCTAATGACCAAGTTGTCGACGCGCCATTAAGCCTCAATTCCCCCCCCCCCCCACATTAGTTATTTGTGGTCATTTTGAAAATTCCTGCCCATTTTGGCTAACAATACAGTATACAATTACAAAAAACTTTAAAAAATAGCCTGAGGAAATCGCACATATGGTTGGCAAAACGGTGAAAACAGGGAACACCTGAACAAATGTGGCTGAAGAGCAACACCAAGGAAAAAACACAAAACATGTGATAAAATTTCCATAGAAAATAAAAGCACAGTCGCAGAAATAACCACCAAAAATTTGGGATGTGGTTAAATACCACAGAGAATATAAGGCATTTAGGCATTATAAAGCTTTGGCTGATGCTTATTTAACTAAACACAATCTAAGCTAAATTAGCAGAAAAAGTTAGAGGGCAAATAAGGCTGAATGGAGGGTCGGCAGCTAGGTCGTTAACGTTAACCACAGTCACAGTGCAGTGACTGGGACGGGACTGCGGCACACATCACGGACAAGTCATTGAGCTTTGAAACGGATAATTTGGCTGAACTTACATCTGCATTTTTAAGTAACAAACGTACAGTACTGGACAACGAATTTTAAATGTATCATTACCACTCAAGCTTTGATGCAGTCCTTTCACTTGGGCATGTCCTAACCAGACTGGCTGCTTGCGACTGCATTGCGATGCAGTATGATGTATCACAGACGTCAAAATTTTTCAGTAAATGCCACACAAACTATTGGAATGCAATAACTTTGACCTTGTCAGCATGTAGTAACACGTCGCTTTGCATCAAATTTCTTCTGTCTGGTTTAGACTTCAAGCTTCTATTGTTAGGTTCTTATGATTGTTGTGCACCTTAGCATTTATGAAGCAGGAAAAATAACTACAGGAATGCCTGCTTGATTGTGAGTAATTCAAAATTGGTCGTCCAATACCGTACCTAAGCAAGGAAAGAAACTGCCATGGAGCAAAATGAGAAAGCTTGCTTTGATCTTGATTTTCATTAGAGCAAAATTCCACGAAAGTTTAGCTTTTCGATTCATTTGAATTAAGGAGTAAAAAAAACGTGTCTTAAATGCGTAACATAGTCTATGCAGAGGATAGCAACCATTTTCATTTACGTTTACTAATTTAAAGGATGGCCAAGAATAGAAAAACATCTGGCAATGAACGATAAACAACTGGAGTCTGCGGCCTTACCTCTCGCAAACACTTGATAGGAATGAATTAAATTTGTGTACCTCACCCACATGGCATAGTTAGGATGCAAAGCATTTTCTCATACTGTCTGGAATTAATAATTAGTGAAAAACACACCTGAACATTGCATAAGTTACTAACTAAACTAGACATGCTATGATTGATTAAAGGCCATATTTTTAGAGAAATGTTTAAGAAACTACAAAGTAGAACGTCAGTATCAACATTTGCGTTATTGAACATTTGTTTTCCATTCCAATCAATGGTTTTATGTTTTTACATGTGACTGGTTTGTGTAATATTAATCAATGATTTTTAATTATTTTTAATACTTCCGTAACTTTTTTATTGCCCCAAAGATTATAAAACGTTTTTTTCCTAACATTGCCTGATTTGGTGTACGCATAGTATATACTGCTCCTTAGACATAAATTTATAATTAGTTCAAACTGTTTTCATACCACTTTGTAGGTAACACCTATCAGTGTTCTAGAAAAATTCATTAGGCTCCATAATTCGTCAGTATTTGAAACAATATCTGTTTCCAAATAGTACAGGAGCTGATTACTGCATTCCAAGTTCTTAGGAGTTGATATATTCTTTTTCTTTGCTGCCTGACGTAGCTCATCAGTTTCTTGACCACAAACTGTGAGAGAACCAATATCAAACAGTTCGACTCTGAAAGTATTAACATCAACAGCCACTGGATACTGAAGATAATAGGCAATTCTTTCAAACACTTGATAAGTGCTGAATATGAGACAGAGAACAAATCCAAATGTTTGAAAGACTCTCTTCTTCCACGATACACTTTTGTCTGTAATCGTGTGCCATAATGGCTTAGTTTTGTGGTGGTTTCTTGAGGAGACCAATTGTGCCACAATTCCATGGATTCGTCTAGTCAAAATGTTTTCCATTATGTATCTCCTTTTATTACAAATTGTCAATTGGCAAGGAATTCTGAAATATATAAATTTCTAGCATTACTTTATAAATGATTTAATGGATAATTTTGTTAATCACGCTGCACAACTTGTTTTTTTTTCAAATATTTAATATTTCAACTCGCTATTGACAAGCACCTACTAAACTTGTTCTATCCAATCGAGTGCCCATGTAAGTAAATGAATATATGAAACCACTTCGGTGCATAACGAAATTTTGAAACAAGTAATGACATTTTATGAACTAATTCAAATTTGACAACATTCAAGACAAAATTAAAAGTTCATGGTTAGAAAATACATTCGTCATTATTATCAGAGAAGGCATTACTAAAATTAGATGAAAATTTGTGTTGAATCATGGCACATTGTTTTGTTAAATTGATTAGCGATTATTACAATGAGATCTAAATATTCAAAGATTAATACCTTAAAAATTGAAATATTCAACAAGCATACGTCACAGGGTAAACTTTGTAAATTAGTTACCTGAAAATGGTAAGACGAGATGTTAATGTAGAAAATCTGGCCAAAAATGATTGGTAGGTAAGTGCTAAAAATAAGATCTTTTTATGTTGGCTGACAGAGTATACGGTTTTAAATGGGATCCACATATACTTTGTTCCACTTTGTTTTCAGTAAACTGACTGTATGACGCCACGTTTTTCTTCCACTACGAGTGCAAAAAATCCGTAAACAACCCATTCGTAAACTCTAACAGTAACTGTGAAGAATCTACAAGTGTGATTTCCACATGTTTTTGCACTCTTAGTGCAAGGAAACGAGGCGTCATCCAGTCAGTTTTCTGAAAACATAATATGGAACAAACTATAGTAACGGTTGTGCAGAAGAAAGTACTACCCAGTCTAAAATAAACCAAAGATTAATCATGGGTTTTACACTTTAGTTATCACGGTTACCAAGGTTATACAACACATCCATAGTAAAACCCATAGTATACAGATAGTAAGTTGATAGAATAAGATTTGTCAGCCGTTTATTACTTGTTATTCATAGATATGGACATATGTCTTGGTGCTGTACGTGATAGGATCCATTACATCCTGGGCTACTCATTATTATACATTTCCTTTACTCTGACATCTTTACAGCGAGAAGGCCACGGTGTATATATTTATCACCTGTGTGTCACAGCTGAGAAAGTTTGACAAGTAATAAGCTCGGCTGGAGCCTGTAGATAGTGTCATATCCAGTAGGGCAGTTGTTAGAGCACGTAACCTTGTATGCGGTGTAAGTTGCGTCTCTTTCTTACATATTAGTTCATGTACAATTTCCTACCTTTTCTCCCAAGGAACAGTATTAATTTAGCCCGAACATTATCTTACACTTACGCACAATGTTGAAATACAACATCATGTCTGCAGATCTTCGAACCTGCAGATCTTCTTACACACATGGTTAGTAGGTTGCCCCACATCTGGAGCAGCTCGTTAATGGGTCTTTTGCAGAAAGGAGGGTTTTGTTTATCGTAAATGGCAAGTTGTAGGAGATGATGAGGATAATCCCCAATGTAAGGATGGACTCAATGTTTATAATTTCTACATTATGGTGTTGTTTTGTGCTACAAACTTCAAGCGCCCTCCAAACCATATATATCACAATTTCGATTTTATCCACGTGATGATTATAGTTAAAATGCAAAACACATGTACCTGCGATCGGTTTACGATAAAATTTAGGGGTTATACCGATAAGGTTTTTTTTATTATTCCATCTAAAAAAAAGCAATCAGCCACCCTCTTCCTTTTCAAGTTACATTTTCACTCAGAGAATTTACGACAGTTTCCACATTTAAGAAAAAAAGATGGGTCCCCCCCAACAAAAATATATCCACAAATTGCAAGCATTCTAAAGTTCGATACCTGTTAAAATTTGGTTTCAATATCCTGCTTTACAAGTACAGCAACGACTACGCACAAGACTCCCCATCGGTAGCCCTTTAGTTGTTTATCGAGACAATTTTAAAATTGAAACTCCACTGAGTTGATGCACATTCTGCAATAAATAACAATTTCATGTTTTGTTACCGCTACTTTTCTCATCCAATCACGATTTCCAGCTAAGGCACATTCAACTGATGACATAGCCAGGTTAATGATGAGAAAAGCTTACCACATCAAATCAGCTTAACACGTTATTTGGGTAAGAGCTGGAACCACCTAATTTTAGGCAGAATTGTTCCGAATTTGTCAGCTTGCACAAAGTTCTCTCAATTAAGATGTATAGAATTTTACTAAAGGGGAACTAAAGAGGAATTCTTTTACTACAGAACCCGTTCAGTCCACAATTGATCGCATGGGTGTAGTGTGTTTACGAATTTTGGGTAAACTGTAAATACGTACTGTACTGGGTTCTTGTGCTTTTTACTGTTGAAATCTGGATTTATCAAGCCTCTCAACGTCCACAAAGAAGGAGAGCAGTTTGTTAATATCACCATATACCGAATTATCTGTCAATTTTTATTTTATGGGCTGTGGAGAAAGTCAGTGGCAAAATTAAGCTTGCTTGACTTCCTGTACATTGCTTACGGGACAGACAGTGCAAATAAACACCCCAGGCATAACAATTCTGTGATCTGGACCCTTGATAGGGAGGATTGCTAAAATGGCTAAAGATTGTGTTTAAAATACTAGGTGTCGTAGAGGGGAGAATGTTGTCTTGTGTATATTGGTTTTTTTCATGGTTTGTTTGTTTGGTCTGATTGCTCTGTATCCTTCCTCTCATCCTCTACAATGAAGGAGAGCAGAATGTAATAACAGCATTAACCAAAGTAGTTTTCAACTTTTTGATTAGTTGTGGAGAAAGTCAGTGGACAAAAGATGATTGTTTACAACCTCTACATTTCTGCGGGAACACATATTGTAAATAACACACAGGGCTTAGCCATTCTGTAATTTGGTACTTGAAACAGATGGACTGTCAAATTGTCTAAAGATTATATTTAAATCACTAGTTTTTGTGGAGGAGAGAATGTTGTCTAGTGTATATTGGTTTTACCATGGTTTGTTCTTTTGGTTTGATTGTTATCAAATTTTTTTGTGGGAGGGTTTGTTAAAAACGAATACCTTTAATTTTCCCCAAAAATTCTTTCTTTATTTTTTATCTCTTTTGTGTAACTATAAAATACACTACATTATAGTTTTATGTAAATGAGGAGTTGATGTAATGCAGTTTCGTTCTGACCAACCAGGTCAGATGTCCCCAGGATACCGGAGGGGGGGGGGAACTTCTACCAAAATTTTTGTGTAAAATTTTGTTTTGCCGATGCATTTTTATAAACTCATGTGGATTTTAAAGTGATTTTGTATCCACGACCAGCAACCTTACGTTTCGTTAGTAGTGAGTAAGCAAATACGTCATTTACTGATACACAAGAAGGATCTGCATCATTCCTAACGATACTTATTGGCACGTCACAGCAACACGTGGTACCTTTCTTCTTTCATACCAAAAAGCCAAACTGACTTTACGTTAGCTGATCTAACTGAAGGTCTGGAAGCGGGAGAAGGACAGTTGGACAAATCTTAGTTACAGTCTCCACAACAATTAACTACTTGCAAATATCCTTATTGCCACTTTTGCTGGAAAAAGGCAATTAATATTTTTTAATCAATAAAGGAGTCTTCCAATGGTTTATTAATGATGCCCAGCAACCCTGCGATCATGTACATACTCTGTACCAAATAGATGATATAAAGTACTACTAATTAGACACCACACGAAAAAAACAGGATGTATTTAACATGAACTTCACATATATTGTGATGCCTTAGGAGTCGTGGCAGATGAAAGTAGAAATGAAGTAGAAGTTGTTACAATGGCATGTTGCAACATGCTTCGCTCAGGTTAATCGTTGATGGCAATGAGAAAACAAATCATTTATCTCACTGACAATTGACAAGCTGCAATCACCCTATTTATATAATTCTAAGTTGAAGGCACATGCAAATTTTCAAGTGATACACAACGATGACATGCTACATTATTATTCTTGGTACAAGATTACTCGTTAGAAATGAAGCTCTCCGCAAATTACGAATACACACCAAAAATATTCACAGTCGAGTTCAGTGTTATAGGATTTGTGGAGTCAAATTCGAATAAAGCTGATTTACCATTTTTTTTAAATATTTTATACACTTAATTACACAGTGACAAATTGATATCAGTCTTTTTAATTGTCACATCCTTCAGTAGTGTAATAGGAGCATGAAGCCATGGTACCAGGAAGAAATTATTGACTGGTCGAAATAAAATATCACCACGCAAGTAAAGAATTAACCGAGAAGATTGGCAAATTAATGGTGTTTGCTTAAATCATCGATAAAACTTCGTGGACCAATCAGCGATATAATTTCCTGGACAAATTAGGAGTTGTACAATACGAACAATTTTGGAACTTCGACTTACCTTACACGATGTAACACTACTGATACAGAAATTACCTCTAAAATAGTATGGTCTCGAGAAACTAATACCTGAAGTTTAGAACACCCAGTGCAATGCATAGGACTAACCTGTTATTATTGAAGAACACTGGAACTGAAAGCTATTTTTACATCCATAGTTGCGAAAATATACAGCAATTGCTCTTGAAGATGAGTTTGGGTTAACTCAAAATGTCAAGCTTTGTTGTATATTTGTGAACTGCACCGGCTTTTAAATAATTTATTTAAATCAAGAGAACTAACTCACAAACATGTTTAGTTTGCTGTGTTAATATTAATCATGCCACAGGTTTGTGCAGAACGTGTTCCTTAATTTTATTATGCAAATGATTCGCTCGTCAGAATTTGCGTTGTACAAATTGATTTTTCTTGGGTCTTTCGTTTGTTGCCATCAACTTAACCCCTTGGATACCAGTAACGATTTTGTGGCGTCGTATTTCAGAGTTTGAAGCTGTTTCATGATTGTGTTTCATCAATAACCTTAGTTGTCTCATTATTATTCCTGTTCAAGAAGAGTGTAATATATTTTAAACACTTTATACTAATAACACGTTATTGCTGTCCTTCAACAGCTGCACATTGAGTGATATTTTTATTGTACCTTTATTAGGCTGATGTCTATGCAGCATAATTTTTATGTAGTTTCTCTGTGAAAATATTCAGGGTCACTCATTTCATAAATGGCTACATTAGTGCCACCATTTAGAAAGAGTAATGAAGTATGGTGTATTATTATAGAGACTCAGCATTGCATTACGACCTCTCGGTAACTCTCATAGTGACTAGGAAAATGGTGTTTGCAGAAGAACTCTAGTTGGCATTGGTTTTGTGTTTGTGTTCAGTTTCCCATAGGTAATTCGTGAACTTTGAACCTGTTAATCACAAAACAAGAGGATGTTTTGTGAGATGGTTGGGGATGTTATTCCATTAAAGACATAAAGACACCAAAAATATGCTACTTGCTTACGGTACCATCTTGAAACTTGGTTCTAAAAAAATGGTTTCTCATCACAACTCCCTAATGGTCAAACAGACTAAAAAAATTAGATTAAAAACGGGTAACCATTCATTTTACAATTTTACGTCTAAGAGTAACAATTTTACCCCAAATGTAATAGGAAACAGGATTTGGGCCTTTTTTTTTGTTGGTGCAGCAAATAGAAATATATTTAAAATTTGTATTTATATTAATTTTAACGACTATACCATATTTGTTCTATTGGTCTACCAACCATGCAGTAATTGGAGCCTCTAGCCGCAATCTTGTTAACGGCCCGACTCTTCATTGTTTTGATCAAAACAAACATTCATGGGCCTAATCGTCGATGTGGAAACTCACAAATCGTATTGGTCAATTTTAATTCGATAAAAGCTACATACTCTGTCTTGATACCGTGTACTTGGATGACTTTCACACTTGGTATTTCACTCGAGAGTGAGACTACAACTTGGTAAGATAAGACATGAAACAAACTCCATAAACAACTCCATGACAGTAAAGCTGAATGATGAGCAAAGTACTAGGAATAATACAGGCTTATACCAGCAATCATACCTTTTCTGATTCTGGGAAGAGGTTCTGGTTTAACCCCAACTAGAACTCGGAATGAAATTTATTTCAATAAATACTCATATTACTTAAGGGTAGAGAGCTGTAAATTGTGCAGTGTTACACCGCTGGGAGTTCCCTTTCCAATGGCTTTTTTTTTTTAGTAATTCTACGTTGTATAGTCTACACAAATACATTTTGTAGTCCTGATCACCATGAAAAGCCTTACTTGCCAACACAATTTAAATAACAAATTTTAAAATTCATAACTTTCATTCTCATGCAAAGGATAAAAACGGACACACCAAACACATATTTACGTCAATGTTATTTCCTTCTATGGACTATGTATCTGTACATAAATCAAGAAAACATAAAGTGGTGAGTATGACCGAAATACATCAAAAGTAAAATGACGTTACAAGAAATGTTATCAAATATCTGATTCCAATTTTGCGGATTTGATTAAAAATTAGTTCAATTCTTTGTTGTTGTTATTTAGCTGTTAAACGTCTGTATGCATTTGTGGTATTTTTTTTACCCTTTTCATGAGAAAGAAGACCATTATGTTGAAAATTTGATGTTATAGCTTGTGTATGGCGAGAGTTTTATGATCCTTAGGCATCTTTGGTGATTTTCGATCTTAATAATAATTTTTCTATGCTTTGTACTCCTACGTCTTACATTTTTTGTTAGTACGCATTTCTTTCAAGAGGTAATTGGATCCCTTAATTTTTATCCAATGATATTTTAAAACTGAATACCACTGCAGAATGAATTAATTGGGACTGCATTATGTTCTATGCATCGAATAAAATTGATATTCCAATGTTAGCCGTCCGTTTTTTTGGCGTTATGAGTCAGGAAAAATTGTGTGCTAATAGGGGTAAGAAAAATATACTGCACAAATAAATGCATTCCAGGAAATTACTTCGGAAAACGTTGAAAATTGAGCAACAAATATTTTCACTAAAATTCAGTATTACAGAAGACTGGTTTGTTTTGCAAAATCTGTTTGCATAAACATGTTTTCAGCATAATTATCTAAAAAAAAAATTAGATTCACCATGATTCTTTTTTGTGTCATTTGGTATGTAACTTTTACAGTGAATTTGGTAGAGTAACGTACAAGGCTGAATTTTGTACAAACATTACCTTTTTCTTTCAAGGCTAATAAAGAAAGTTTTAAACACCCCAGTAGAATAAAGCTACCACAGAAAACGAAGATTCTTAATTAATATAGCTTCATACAATGGATATAAAACGCATAATATAAAAATTGACCACCGTATTTAAATTCGTTAAGTGAGCAAGTTGAGAATCTGCAGTGAAGAAGTTGTGTATGTGCTGATACCCTTTTAACCAGTCGACTTTTACGGACCTTCTATACTGAAAAATTGTCAGACACAAATGCACAAAATTATATACACTATATTTTGAAATTAACAAAATAAAAAGTAAACACCACAATGTTTACTTCAGTGTGTATGAATAAAATGTATAAAAGTACCTCATATTGCGACGACTTTAAACATGCAAACAAACCTAGACGTGTTTACTAGTTTTGGTGCAGTTAAACCTTTAAAAACACACAAAAATATTAATAGTAACTAGCCTCTAATTAACCACACTATAGGGAATTGGTAGGTTGATTCTTTTGCTAGAACAACAGTAAAAATCATGTTACTTTCAGAAAGAGAGATCAGTTCGTGTGGAGGGGAAGCCACTGTGAAAGTGAAATAGGATAGCAAAAAAATACAGTGATGTGAGGAGGGGAAGAGCTCAGTACAGACCAAACAAGCAAGGAAGAATATTGGGACGTGTGGAGTGAATGATTGGAAGAACGGGGGGAAATGAATGAAGAGTGAGGCAGGGAGAGGAAAGGAAATGGTATGTTAATGGAATAGTTTCGTCCAGTGTGTATAGCCTACAAAAAGGGCATTATAGTGTAGGGGCTTATGTTGCAAAGCCAAGGCCCGTCAGCATCAAATGTTTATTCTTGGCACTATGGATGTTTTTTTAAGAGAAGGTCATTCTGACCCAAAAAAAATGATAGTGCCATTTTTTCCTGACACAAAGATATTTTTCACCGCCATGTGTAAATCACCTCCAATTTGGAATTTTTCCGATAATTTCAGTTCGTATTTTGTGTTTGTTCGTAATATATTGTTCGTTCCTATAACAAACAAATAGGCAAGTGGCGTGCAATAATGTACTCTATGATGTATGTCTCAATACCTTTTTTTATATCTCCTACAGTTTTCGACAAAAACGCCCATTTTGGGCCAATTGGGCTTATTTAATGCCTGTAGATGTCTCAATTTGCGAACTTACCACACTCAACAACTGTTGTGTCGTTTCTAACGTAGTTTGATGACTCCAATTAGGTTCATTCGAATGGTGGGAATCTTCTCTTTGCATCAAGTTTAATTAAATGGGTCTACCGTTGTTAGCGATCGAGCTATTCTTATTACTAGGGGCTGATATCTCAGTCACCGTTCGATTTTTCGCTCGTTTTCAATTTTCACCTGCTATTCCAACGTTTACAATTTAGGTTGATAACTCCAATTATATTCATTCGAAAGCTGGGAATGTCTTCTTTCCATGAAGGGTAATTAAAAGGGTCTATCATCTACGTCCTGTTTACTAGGGGCTGGTATCACAGTCACCGTTTGATTTCAACTGCTATTCTGACGTTTCTAATTTGGGTGGACGATTCCAATTAGATTCATTCGAAATAAGACATTTCAACCTTTCGAATGAACCTAATAGGAGTCATCCACCAAAATTACAAACGTCGAAATATCAGTTTAAATTTGAAATTAAGCAAAAAATCGAACAGTGACTGTGATACCAGCCACTAGTGAAACGGGCATAGCTTGGTTTCTCACAATGGTAGACCCTTTTAATTACCTTTGATGCAAAAAACACATTCTTACCGTTCGAATGAACCTAATTAGAGTCATCCATCTAAATGAGAAACGTCGGAATAGCAGTTGAAAGTTAAAATGAGCAAAAAATCGAACGGTGTCATTGAGACCAGCCTCTAGTAAAACGGGCATAGCTCGGTCTCGAACAATGGTAGAACCTTTTAATTACATTAATGCAAAGAGGACATTCACGCCTTTCGAATGAACCTAATTGGAGTCCTCCAACTGAATTAGAAACGACGAAACAGTGGTTGAAAGTTGTAAGTTGGCAAATTGAGCCATCTATGGGCATTAAATAGGCCCAAATGGCCCAAAGTGAGCATTTTTCTCAAAAATCGTAGGAGCTATGTATAAAAAGGAATAAGACATACACGAAATACGAATAGTAATTATCGGAAAAGTTCCAAATTTGGGGTGGTTCACACATAGCGTTGAAAAATATCATTAGAGTGTCAGGAAAAAATGGCACCATCTTCTTTTTGGATCAGAATAACATTCTCTTATATAGTATCCTTGGTGACAAGAATTAAAATTCAATGCCCACCATATAACACATGCCCCAATACTACGACGTGATTAGGAGAATAATTTTTTTTATTTTTCTGTATTTGAAAAGATTCAAGACTGTAACGTGCCGGATGAAATATCTCATGATGCATGATGGGGGAACAATGGAACACATGGGTTTGGCCAGTTTCATAGTTTTACAGTAAATTCTGTTACACATAATTCTCAGTACAAATTTAGAGTTGTAAACAACAATGAATTTTGAAAAATTAGCCTACCTTACATGATGGCGCAACTGCCCAGTTACAGGAATTACGTCTGAAATGGTAGTTCTTTAGAAACTAACACCTGATGTTTACGACAGCCAGCGCAATGCAACAGACTAACCTGTTATTGAAGCAGAATGCAAGTGCAAGCTGTGTTTAAATCAATAGAGATAGCTCACGAACATGCAAATTTCTTTGTTGAGTTGCTGTATTATTATTAATTATGCAGCAGATTCGTGTGTAACCATATTGATTAGTTTTTATGCAAATGATTAGTTCTACAGAATTTGTGTTGTTTACATTGATTCCTGTGCAGGTTCCATTCGACTGTTGCCAGCAACTTAACCCCTTGAATACCAGTAAGGCTGATGTGTAGGTTGTATTATAGTGTTCTCACAAATTTTGCTACATCAGTGACCTTAGCTGTTGTCATTATTGTTCCTAGTCATGAAGGGGTTAATTAACTAGTTAATACGTTGAGCGCCCAAGGTGGATTGTTGAACTTATCTCTTGGCCCAAATTTTTTTTTGTAATGTGATAATATGTTTGGATTCTTACAAATAATATAAAATCGGTGCACTCTAAGGGCATTATTCCCTAAAAAAAACCTATATATAATGACGAGTTAACACGTCATGCGGGCTGGAGCATACTAGTAACATAGAACCACTGGAGCTTTTGAATGGAGCCAGATGGAGCTTATATGTACATTTACTTGACATTTTATATAAAGCTATTTTTAAGTAGTATTTAGAAGACCACTGTTATAAAACTTTGCTACAAAACAATTGAAAACACCATTGTGTTTGCTTACATTGCTTACAAAACTAAAGCGTGCACGTCATCATCTACAGAGCAAGCGCGTCAACCACGAACAATACACTTATCATTATGTGACACATGCTGGCATCTTGTTGTAGTACTCAGCACTACAAAAACATTTTTCACTTTGAGTATAAAGCATTGTGAATGGCCCATCACCTATATATTGGCTGTAGCTATGTCCCATTATCAGAAAACAAGCATTGACTAAGCCAGTGCATATAACGAGTTAACCCATCCTCGGTTCAGGACAGCTGTACATGCAGGGCTAGCTACGTGTTAATAACTAGTTATGCTATTAATATATCGTTGGTGTCTTTCAGCAGTGGCATGATGAATGATATTCTACTGGAATGGTTATTAAGCTAATGCCTGGATGGCATAACTACATATGGTTTCTCTGTGAATCAGGGACACTCATTTCATAACTGGTCACTTTAGGGTCACTATTCAAGAAAAAGTAATAATATATGGGACATCACTGTGCTAGCACATCAGTATTGCTTTATTGGGTCATATTGAGGGTCAATTGTATGGTCACAACAGGGTCACTTTACCATGCAGAAAGAGTAATGAAAAATGGGATATTATTATGCTGAAGACCTAGCATTGGTTTATGCCCTCTTGCTAACACTTATGTTATCTAGAATTCTAACTAACGGCGAAAAGAAGGGGTCCAGTTTGCAGAGGTTTTATGTTTGTGCTCAGAAGTCCATTGGTATTACACGAACTTTGAATCCGACATTTTCCAAGGAAGCAGATGTTTTGTGTGCTAGTAAGGGAGGCGTTAGTATTAAAAAGTAAAGGTTCCTAAAAGTAGTCCACTTGTTTCAGGCACCATCTTGAAAAACGGGTCCTAAAATAAGGCTTTCTCCTTTCCTTTAACTTCCAAAAGCAAGAGTGGACTAAAAATATAACAAAAACTGATGAAGTAATTAGCAGAAAAGGTCTTATTCTTATTTCATATATGAGTAACAATACTACCCAGAATTTACTACGAAAGAGGCATTGGGTACATTAAAGGTGAAGTGAAGAGATTTAAATTTTAAATTTATATTTATGCTCATTTTAACGACTGAACCGTTCTTAGTAATGCACTTGAATTTCTTGTGCTAGACTCACTCTGGGAATTTTTGGCTAGAGGACCAAGTATGGATGCCAGCAGCAAGGATAAAACCAAACAAACAACTGAGTAAACTTCTCATATAACGATATTTAAAACATATGAAATATTCAATCCTAACACTTAAGTTTCTTTGTCATACACACTAGAATACAAATAATAGACACTTCCCATTAAAATACATTACAAACTAGCAAAACAACAACGCTAAAACCACACTTACATAACCTGCTGCCAGCAGCATGAAATAAAACTAGGTGTGCCCATGTAAGGAATGAGTGAAAAATTAAAGTCCCACATTTCTCTTAAATATTGAGAACCACTAATCCATTACCGATATTTACTGCACAGTTTTTATTTTCACAAATAGCCCATGCTTCAAAATCAAGTTTTTCTTGGAAAACCACTGATGTATATTTGTAGTCCGGATGGATCCCCAAATTTGAAAATGCCTTCCCAGAGCATTGTCATTGCTGTTGGCCTCACCAGCATAAACATGATCATTAGACGTTTTATTTAAGGGCCTTTATTCTCACTAATATAGACACTCCCTAGCAGAACTTGCAAGCGATCGCATACATTATTTGTCTTGCTGAATACATCTGCAAATTCTGCACGTCTGGAGATGCCCAAATTGTCACAGAAAAAGTCTAAATTCAATGTAAAAAAAAGCGCAATACATCCAAGGATATTTCAGGCTGCAGAGTGAATTAAGTAATGATCGACCTACCACCCTTCCCCTGCACTAGCAAAAATGCGGGAAATTTTTTTCGAAGAGTCCCACTTCGAATGGAATCTCACTCTATGCCACAATGTCACGATGATTATTTGCTATAGATGACGAGTTAGTGGGGGAAAGGGAGTATGAAGTAGTTTATGATGACAGATCTGAAAAATCTTACAGGTAAGAGTAGCAGATTCCCATTTGGTCAAACTTGAGAGTAATGCAGGGGGCTTCCTGGTTTGATCTGTGTGATACATACATTGCAACAAACTACGAAGAATTTCATCTTTAAATAGGCCTTGCAATACTGATTGCAGAGCCAATGGTATTCATTGTTTGAGATTCCAATAAAAACTGCATGGTTGCACATTTTCCAGTAGTACCCCCCCCCAAAAAAAAAATATATATATATGCAATATTGTAATTCCACCAAAGGTACACTGCGCCGGGAATTTTTCCATGATGTGTGGAGGAATTTTTCGGTTCGCTTTTTCTTCTGTAAACTCGAGGGAAGGATGGTCGTCGTTCAAGATTTACAAGATTTTCTCCAACCGTAGACACGTTTTGAAAGATAGCTAAACCATCATCCACGTACTTACCCAATAGAGAATGTCAGAAAATAATTTTTTTAGGCCAAGATGATCCATTTGTTCAGCACCAAATCTCAACAGACTTTTTAACTTCGTGAGCATTTTTACAGCAAATTTGTAATGACTATTACTTTTGAAAAAGGGGTAAGAAAAGTGCTAAGGCAACTATTAACTTAATCATGGAACACAGTGAGCAGTCTGAAGAGTTGACCTGGTATACGAACTTTGCATTGTGCAAACACATAGGGATCAAATAGACAGTCGATTTTAAACTGTTTAGCTTTTGTTTTATCAATGCTACCAACAGTAAGCTATCGCGAATAGATTTATTAACTTCATGTTCAGGCACCTGAACAGGGTGGGTGTCCAAATTAGGAACCCACCCTGTTCAGGCGTATGAATGAAGACCGTCCCCATCCCACATGGAGGGGGACCTTGGTCTCATTTGACATCAAACCCCTCTCTCCTTCACACAATCAAAATTTAATACTACAATAACTCCGTCACCTCTTTGACCCCGGGAGTGCTGCAGAACTGATAGGTCTGTCTTTTGAACAGTGCATTGAGTGCAACAGTATTTGATACCACCTACCTTGTGCATGAAAACCAGCCATACGAGCAAAGCAATGATTTACCTGTTGGTTCGTCAATTAATGGCCTTCCATGTGATTTAGTGCAGGACAAAATTGAAAATTGCCCCCCACGAAAAAAAAATATTCTGAAGTTGTCTAGTGATGATTTTGCTTTCCTTCAGAATGTGTCTACCGTTGAAGAAAATCTTGTACATCTTAAACGAATTCCATCCTCCCCGCTAGTTTACGGCAGAAAAAGAGGATAAAGGAATTGTGCCACACATTATAAAAAAATCCCGGCACAGTATAAATTTTGTGGAATTGCTTTTTTGTTTAGTTATTTTCCGGGTACAGCTGGAAAGTGTGCAACCATGAACTTAATCAAGTAAATTCAAACAACGCATATCCTTGTTTTCAGCTCAGCACATCCACAATCAGTCTTGGAAGGCTTACCAAAAAGTGAAATTCCTTGAAGTTTATCGCATTGTACAAATGAATGTATCGCATGGACTAAACAAGTAAGCCCTCCACATCACCTTCAAGTATGAACCAATTGTGTAATAGTTACAACTCATTAGTAAGATTTTTCAGACCTGCCAACGTAAACTTCTTAACCAACTCGTCATCTGTAGCATATAATCATTCTGAAAATGTTGCTTGGGCTGTCATTCCAATCCTACACAGAAATTTGCTTTTTTGCTAGTAGACGTGGTAGCTCGTGGTATGATTCGATTCACAGCTTGCAATATACTGGGGCATCTGGGCTTCCATTTGGAGAGAATTTAGACGATATCTGAGAATGTACTTCTCTCCAGTTGTGTAGACTTAATCAGAAGAGAGGACAGTGTATGAGATCTCTTACAAGGTATGCAAGGGGGTGTCTATATTGGGCAGAGTAAGGTCCCTTTTACCCAAAAGACTTAATGAGCGATTTGATGCTGTTCAGGCCAAAAGCAATAAGAGCACTCATGTTTTAAAAAAAAACTTACATACCAGATTAAATCTAAAAGCATGAGTATTTGTGCAAATAAAATCATTTACTGGATATAGTAGCAAAGTAATCTGTAATATTGGGTTCTCATTTTAAGAGAAACGTGTAAACTTAATTTCCCCTCATTCCTAATATTGGCACTCATGCATGCTGACGGCAGCTGGTTGTGTAAGTGTGACTTTGGTGTTGTTATTTAGCCTGTTTGTAGTGTTTTTTATTTACTGAGTAGTTTGTATTCTGTGTGTTCTACTGTGTATGACGAAGAAGCTGAAGTTTTAGGATCGAAAATTCCGTGTGTTTTAAATATATTGTTAAGGAGTTAACCCATTTGTCCATCTGGTTTTATTATTTTGAAGTTATAGCTTTTTCAATTTTTGCTGCTTTTCAATTTGGCTAGGATTTGCTCCCTCAGTTAATTTCCGTTTCTGTTATACGCAGCTTCCTTCAACGTTCCATGTACTGATGACGTGTGTTGTTGCTGCTGTCTAACAATGAAACAATGTGTAAGTCACTGCTGGATAGCATGGGAGGCTGCCGCCAGTATATATAGCTTAATTTATAACAACTTCTGGGCCAAGTATCTTTCGCTAAAAAAATATTAGTAGTGAACAATATTAGTAGTCATAGTTTTTTACTATAATAAAAAAATTTAAAACATTGTATAAATCTTTTCCTTCACCACCTCCAGTAAAAATTTTGAGCAAACCATCTCTGTTACATGCTGGAACAGTGATTGCTACTCTAAAAATAGTAAATATCACAATTGTATTTCAAAGGGTGTTAGCTTTGGTGTGAAGATAGCATTTAAATAATACTTAGGATCTCAAAAACTTTTTTGTCTAATTTTTAGCTCCGTTTTAACTTTTAAAAGCTCCAGCTGCAGAGAATTGTGTTAGAGAGTAGCCTATTCATTCATGTAATGCAAAGGTGAGTGTACAAGTTTCCCTAGCAACCAGGAAGTGAAAATTTGAAAACTAGCTATGATATTGTTTTGCTTTGTGGTATAAATACGTCGTCAACTGGAGTCCTGAGGTGTCCTAAGGCAAGCCCATCGAGGAGAGAAACGTTGTGCGGAGCACACGGGGAAATGCTGGGTTGATCTCAATTTTCATTATGAATATGGACCACAAAAGCGTAGCATATAGATCCTTTTGATTTTAGAAGTTTTAAGCAATAGGTGTCAAAAAGTTACCACAGGAATAACTGGGTTATGGTGGCCAAACGTTCATAGCGACGCCGCTTTTTGATCCTTTGATGTCGGCTCTTCCTGGTATTGGGAGCAGTAGTCACTAAGTGTTGGATTGTTCACCCGTTAATAGGGAACGTGAGCTGGGTTTTAGACCATACTGAGACAGGTTAGTTTTACCTTACTTTTCGTTGCAATATAATCTTGCTCAGTACGAGTGAAACCGCAGTTTTGGAAACTTGACACGATTGCTTGGCCTAGCGGCCAGTGTTGCTCAGCTATCATCCGTAGTATTATGACTGAATGATACCATTCATGCTTCGAGCCGAGGGTGGTACCAATTGACGGCGGGGCGAAATAAGAGCGAATCCCCGGTCCGCTGCCATTTACACCCTCTCAAGCGGTCACTTTTTTCCGGGCAACCGAGTTACCCATCACGTGGTCACGATGCTATCCTGTGCGCTTAAGATGGAGGCACGAAATCATCTGCAGCCGACCGAGGTACTGGTCGGGGTGACACACTTAGTAGAGCAGTGGCAGCACTGCAATTTATTGAGTCTCGGCTTTCAACTGGGGATTTTTCAGCATCAGACTGACTGTTCTTCCAATGCCAGCTCCCTGAATACCAGAGCAGGCTTTTTCTCTAAAGTCAAAATGGTGACGGTTAACATCCATACCACGCTGCTAGACTCTAAACCCCAACTCTCATGCACCCAGAGAGACAAAGTCCAGACAAATATTCTAAAACAACATCTTCATCTGGAGACTAAGTCCAATCAAACAATTTCATTCTGTGACTAAGTCCCCAGCCAGTGTCACTGACTTGCCTGAGCCAGGAATGCTGGGATCTGGCTTTTACTCTGAAGACTGAAATGGTGACAGAAGCAGCAGCACTGTGAAAACAAACCAAAGCCAGAGCCCAGAATACTGGATCTGGTATTTTCTCTGAGCCAAATCCTTGAATGCCAGGTGTGGCTTTTTTCTGGCCTCTAAACGGTGAGCGTGATTAACAGGTCTGAAATAGGTTAAACATCTGTTTATTTTGGTAATTCGGGACCCGTTGTAATATCAAATTAAACTGCAATAACGAAATAATTATTTTTCTGCGCAATGCATCAGTAAATAATTAGAAAAACACGGGTTCATTACTTTTATAGGAGCCAGTTGCTTATAACTGAAGTACTTGTAAACAGCCCATAGCTTAAAGGTACAGAACCTGTAACTAACCAGTTGCTTGCTGGTACTGTACTTGTATAGAGTCACGTAGTTACAAGTACAGGATCTGAAAATATCCATTTATTTACAGCCAATTATTTGCAGGTACAAATAAGCAATTGTTTGCGGACACTATACTTGTAAATAGCCGCTTCCATAAAAAAATTGATGCGAGAGCAGCCAAGGTTGAGACCACAGTTGTGGTGTGCCAACTATGGCGGGGGAAGGAGGGTCCTTAGCAGCGTACGTATACAATATGTCAAGTTGCCCTTGTGGCCAAAATACGGTAATTTTTATTTTTGGGAGGTGTTCAGTATATTCTTTTTTGCTATCGTGATGCTCTCTTCACACAGAAATAAGGTGGACAGGTTGATTTGCTTTGTTAGTTTTCGCAAGAGGGAAAGTGGCTGCTTTTGTTTATTGTGGCACAACATAGGGTTTCACTGTTTGAATATGGTTAGCTGTTTCTGGAATATTTGATAAGTACAGTAACATATCTCGACGTCATGTTGTAACCAAGGATTGCGTATGTCTTGTAATCACCTAATTGTTAAAAATTTGTTGATTTTAAGACTTGGCAGGAATGAGAACAGTGGCGTTAGTCTTGTCGGCACCGCAAATTGTGTATTCTGGATCAGTTCTTAATTTTCTGATAGAATGAAGTTGGTTGAAGCTGAGATTAAGTAATTTCAGCGAAAGAGAGTGACGCAATCGACTGAGAATAACAGCAATTACCTCGGTGCATCTTTCACCACGAATAAGTCTAGATTCAGGTAAGGCATCGAAAGATGCAGCCACATTTTTTAGCAAGTGGGTTGGAACAAACTTCGGGTCTATGATGGGTAGTCGGGTATAACGAATTTCAACTGTTTTTTTTGTTGAAAAATTATGCAGACATGGGTTTGTTCAGATATGCAAGCAAGTGACAAGTGACATCAGTAGAATACACGCTAAAGGCTTGTTCAAAATGAAAAAAACTAGAAGTACTTGCAATGATAGTGCAAGCCTAATAAGAAACCTATCCCAAATTAGTCTGTCCCTATTTATCCCAATTTCGTGCATTCTAACAATATTGCTTTTCGAAATTCGACCTCATTTTCCTGCAATTTTGTTAACATATTTCTTGAATTACTTCAGCATGTTGTCAACTTAATTCACTTACAGTCATTATTGCAATTTCAGAAAAAAATTCTGTAATTTATTAGAGCAGCAAACCCAATTCCGTATTTAACAATAACAGCACTCAATGCAACAATTATATCCTGTTGATGTCTAAGATGTTATTGGCATTGCTGCATTAATAAATTGCAAAAAAGTTTCCAAGAAAAGTTGGAAATGAAGTGAGTGAACTCAAATACTTATAAAAAATAAGTGAACAAAATCCTAAACAAATGAGGCCGAATTTCAGAGAGGAATATTCGTAGCAATATACCAAGTCATTACATCATTACAAGTTGTTCCAGAGCATTTAATTTTTTAACAAGCAACTCAGTATAATTTAAATAACAGCAAAGAAACAGAATGAAACGTACCGTATTCTTCAGCACTACACACATCAAAATTCTGGCACCTGGATTATTTAGTGACCATTCTTGAAGTATTAATGGACTGCTTTCGAAAGGGAGCACTTAAGGTTACTCTTATTTGTAACAGTAACTGAAATTTCAGTAAAGAAGTGTTCTTTCAGCGAAAGCGAAAAAATTTAGGTTTTTCATGTCTGAACGCTTCTTTATAAAAAAATTCGGTAAAATTTAATTATCTTATCTAGAAAACACTGAACAGCCGATCTTTGCACCTCTTGTATAAAGATTAATTTGATTCAGTTGCTGAATCAAGCATAAATACTCAAATACTCAAATATTCAAATACATAAATACTCAACGGAAAAAAATATTTCTTATAAAATATGTCAAATTAGGTGAGATTAAAATAGAATGATACAGAGCCGAGGCCTCTAAATAACCCACTGCCCAAAAATCCCTATAGGAAATTACTGATTCCAAAGGTCGAGTCGTTCCTTGAAACTGCTAACAGACAAAGCCTACATAGCCTAATGTGTTCTGGAATAGAATTCAAGCACACAAGTGCTTTTAGTGAAAAATAATTGGCAACAGTTAAGTCTTGAAACAACTCCCTGCAAATTTAAGCAGTTCCAAGACAGCTGTTGAAACAGTGAGGAAAAAACTGGAAGGGTTGAAGTCAAAAGTACCCAACAAAATCAGACAAGCAAGTGTTAGATAACCCCTGTTCTGTCAGAGTCTGCCACAAAACGACGCATTGTAAGTTGTTTATGCCTATCTCTCTCTCTCTAAATGCCTAAGCTGCAGAAACTTCTAACTGGGTAAATAATGTAATTAAAGGACAGAAAGACAATTGGTAACGATTAGTAATAAATAAATAAAGATGCAAATCTACTGTATTTCCATTGCCTTTAGGATAATACATCATTGAATTACTGCACAAAGTCATTTCTGTCAAAAAAAATTTATTGTGTATTTTGCAGTGTATGCAATAGTAAATCTGATACCATACCCATTTATCTGAGAAGATACAGAAAACAAATGTAACTATAGGAGATTTCGTAGCTAGACTAGGGATGAGGTCAAAACACGCTACATTCATATTAAGCTGAATTAATGAAGAACAGAATAATAGGATTAGTTGGAACATGAGAAATATTCGTACATTATAATAAAAATGACTTTAAAAGAATACAAAATAAGTCACTCATCTTACATGATGATTCGAAGTTTGTCTTTACACTTTATACAACTGTCAGGCCAAATTACTCACTAAAGCTTGTGTATAATTATACTTACACAGTTGTCAATACAATGTTATATTAACGGCGTAGAAATCTTCAATGTTCCTAATTTCCTCACTTACACATATGCAAGTATTGGGGCACAGAATGTAACAAAGAAGATGCCATTCATACCATTAACAGATATTGAATTTACATTAATTACAGTTGGAAGGTGTTGAATAGTTCCACAACGAATGAATGAGGAGTGTTGGACAGCATTTAGACTCTGTGCAAGCATGTGATAGATAACAGCACCCAACTTGGCGAATTTTATACATCAAAATGTTACCTTAAAAGTGGTACCTTAAAACTAATTGTAAAATGGCTGTTTTTGTAGTTTATTCAGGTAATCGCTCTTTTTTCATAAGATGATACTTCGTTAGGTAAGTGGTGAGTTTTTTATATGATGAGGGTTGATTCAGTTAATGGTTAAGTTTTTGCATGATAATCGCTGATTCAGCAATTCGGTGTTTTTTTTTAATAATGTAATAGACCATTTGGCTAATCGTTGATTTTTTGTATGATGATAGTTGATTCAGCTAATCATTGTTTTTTTTATATGATGACAGTTTATTCAAGTAATCCTAGATTTTGTACGATGGTAGTTGATTCAGCTAATCGTTGATTTTTTAGATGATGATAGTTGATTCAGAAAATCATTGAGTTTTATATGATGATAGTTGGTTTAGCAAATTGTTGATTTGCAGATTACAGTTTCAAGTATTTGTTGCTGGATCGAGTTTATGCAGAGCAGGATTTTTTATTGCAATATACAGGTTGCAAGTGAAAGGAGCAAGTGAAGAACCTGTTTTAATTAAACTCTGGCATTTATAGAGTTCACTCTGTCTTCTTCATATAACTATTCCTTCACATCTGCACTAGAACAATAAGTTATACCTTAAAACATATAAAGCATGTAAAGCATAATTATTCTTTCTTTGCCAATATTTGGTAATAATCTGAATTTGAAACTATAGTTCAAAATAAATGTATTATTAATATTGATTCCTAAAAAATAGCGATACATATGATTGCAATAATTGCTCTTAGGGCCACTTCAAAAAAATGTCAAATAAATAAACTAAGTTTAAAGTCCAAATAAGCCCGAATTTAAAAAAAATTCCGAAAAATTTCAAGTAAAAAGTCAACCCATAAAATCCACGCTTCTTAAAGTTTCACAATCAAAGAGAAATAATTCGTGAAATGCAAGATGTGTCAGAGCGAGGGACATTCCATTTAAAAAAAAGTATTTTTCGACCAGGGCATATTAGGTTTGGAACACTCACATCAACTTGGAACTTTCCCAAATCCTGAATTCTGCTGGTTTTAAGAAAATTTGAAGTTTGCCATATGTTATTAATGTGAGAGGTTACTTTTAAATTACAACTTTAAACACAATCAGTAGAAGGTGCAATGTCGATTTGGCTTTAAAAATGTGACCTACTAACAATTTTGCTCATGTTGAGACTGAATTTTTACTGGGTCATTAACAATAATTTTTGTGTCAGAGATAGTGTTTGCCCAAATTCAGAAGCATTACAAATTATTGTCAGCTTTTCTTGCAACGCTACTCCAAAAGTCAAACCATAAAAGACACTTGGTGGAGTAAGCTGTGAACTTAATGCAAAATTTCAACAGGACTAGTTACATAAAATATTTTATCTGAGCATAATGAAAATTATGCGTAAGTACTAGCAAAAAACGTACCATCAACGACATTTACACACCTTTTATACCATGGCCAGTGGACGCCAGATTGATAATGAAGCAGCGTTCTTTAAAGTCCTTGAAAGTTTGAATTTGTTTTTTTTTTAAATTATGTGCTTGAAATCCTCGAAATTGTTAACTAAGTCAGAAAAGTCGGAAAATATTTGAGTTTTACTTTTTGGCGTAATTTAAAACAATGACCTAGCTCAGAGCAAGATAAAGACAAACTTGCAATTTGTTCTATAATAGTATGCATAATTTTTGCCCTCCAGCTTTTTCCGTTCACGATTAAAACGTGAACAATTTTAATCTTTGCTAATATTTTATTGGCTCTTCCCGGCAGAGACAGGTTTGAAGTTGAGCAACCTTATTTAAGCAAGTTTGTTGACTAATAAAGGTCCTTAAAACTCGTATTGGTTTTGGAAAAAGCGTCATTGAGAGTATTTGATGATTTGTGTAATCTTGTGTGAATTCTGATTAGGGCTTAAAATAACAATGAGGTCTGATAATGACTTAATGTCTGACAAGGAATTAGTGTGGTCCTTGATAAAACGTCGACTCAAGGTGTGTTGGTGGCAGAGATTCGATTTCCACAATGCAGTGCTACTGTGTCGTCGGTAAAATGAATAAATTGCACTGAATGGTGGAAACATGCTGGTTTACTACCCATCCTAAAATCAGGAATCTACGTTTTTGTAGCGACTTTTTTATAAATCTAATTACTGCTACGTTACTACGACTACAGTAATTTAACTGTAACCGAAGTTTCTGACGAGAGTTGTTCAATTATCAAAACCCTAAATTGTCTAATCCTTAAAATGTATAGTTTTTTAAGAAAACTTGCCGAAAAACAGACCACTGCAACTTTGCCTTACTGTTTTTTGTACTTCATTAAATGAGTATGAGGAGAGATGAGTGCTTTCATCATGCCAGTTTAACTGTGGTACTCATACAGAATACTCAATTCCTTACGACCCACATTCCTTTCCCTCCTATTTTTTGAATTGCTTAATAAACTGTAGTGGATGCTGTGAACATCGGTTAAACACTTTCCTAATTTTACTACAGAAAATAGGTAATGTACTAATGAGTCCATTGAAAACAGTTATCATATTAAGAGCTAAAAAGAACCCTGTGATGGAGCCGATGTCGCTAATTAACTTAACAAAGCCATAAGCGAGAGCTTCACATATAACAGGTGTTAGGTTGTATTCATACGCAAAAATATTGACAGTCATCGGCAAACCGATTGGTTCTCTGTGTGTTTTCGTCACATAAATCATTTCTTCACACTGTCTGATACAGTTGCACCGAAGTGATGCTGTTATCTTGGTGTACATCAAATTAGCTGCCTTGGCTGAAGTCGAATTTGAGCACATCTGGGGATGGCTAGCAAGTGGCATGAATGGCAAGCTAAATGGGAAAAAATGTTGAAAAGGAAATTATTTTTATTTTAAAATTTTTTATTGTACTTTACCAAAATACTGCACAAAGCAAGAATTGCTTGTTTATATGTTCGGATTACATTAGAAAACATTACATTACTTTAACACACCCATCATCCTACACTCTCACATTTAAAAGGAATGAATCAAAAGGAATGAATCATGATAATTGTGGAAACAAAAAATATACTTTTAACAAATTTAATGAACCAGCTGATAAAACATTTATAAAACTGTTTTATAGTATGGTTTACAAGTTAGTATTTCTTAATAAAACATTAACATCCAATTTTTAAATAAAAATTTAATTTATAGTGAGTATTTTCAGTTTGTTATCACTAAATGAAAATACTGCTAATTCAACACCAGTAAAAACCACTGATAACTGACGAAACATAGTATTATCAGATAATCTTTTTGCATTGCTTCTCCCATTGTGGTCATTTTATTGGAAAGTGGTATTGCCATTTCACTACTCAAACCTAGTTTAGGCATAGGTCATTTTTTCAATCATTTGTCCCAAGTGGATGAAAACACCTTGCGTACGCACCGGGCATTTTTTCATTGCAGAATTGAACTCCTGATTATCAAAAAATGGTTGATATTAAACAAGGTATTATCACGGTATAACTTATGGTAAACGCAGCAGTTTTAATGGTTCAAACGATGTCAAGTGCTGTAGTACATTGTAGTGATTGTAGTGGGAACGATGCATCACTGATTAGCAAATTATAATTAGGATGACTTTCTTCATATTAGATGGAACATAATGGAATTTACATAATCAAATTTTCCATTTGAACGTTTAAAACGTTTAAAACGTTTGTACATTAGCACGTTACATTTTTTAACAATTCTGTTTCTTTAAGTAATTTTTTAGTGTCTTATTTGCAATTAGTAATACAAATTTCAAGGTTATTCACTGCATTATACTAATTTTTAACTGTGATTGTGAATCTCTTCTGCTTGAATTTTTATAATTTTATATTAAATAAACGTGTTCCTATTTAATATTTGCTTTCCTTTTAATAGTTAGGCGACAGAGCTGAAGAAACTAACACTTTTTCATGAAAGCAATAAATTCGGCATGATGATTGTGCTTGCCTGTAAGATAATTTTTAGATATGGAGAAACTTCGAAATTACCCAGGGGCCCTTAAATCCAAGATGGCGGTCAAACTGAAAGTTGAAAAACGGTTTTTGGACTGTAACTCCTTAACAGTCAACAATTCAAATGCATACTGTGAAACAAAAACACAATTCAGCACACAATTCTGGAGAGGAAAGCTGATATACATCTTTTACGTGAAATCAACCATATAACCTCAAAATCGTATTTCAAATATGTTAATTCGCGTGAATGCTCCTTTTTATCAATTCGTTGTTATAATGATTTTCAGGTTCAAAAAGTACTTGAGAGCCATCTAATTGCCGGAAGTGGACATGCTATGGATATTCTGAAAGGTGGGGATCTATTCTTTCCAGAGATACTAAATAAAATTGTTTAGCTTAGGTAGGTCCCCACCTACACCCATTTAAAGGTGAAGCTGTTACGG
>JAHWFP010200385.1:0-22424 GCA_023313725.1 Lithobius niger
ACAAAAGTTGGTGCTAACAGAATGGAGTTGTAGCCACGATTTTTCTTAGGGGTGGGGGGCGCGGGGGGAATGGGACAGATTTATAAACAAGAATTTTAACTCTTATTTTGTATTTAGGAGCTTACATGGAATATTGCAACTAACTACAAACTTTTGCAACTATCCCCAAAAGCTAGTTCCTGACCTAAGGACACTGTTTATTTAGTAGCCACCCTGCATATTTTACATTTAATATTCTGAATGAAGTAACTTTCAACCTCGTCTATCAAATGTTGTTTTTTTCCCATCGGTCGAAGCTCCATGTCGCTATAAATTGGGCTTGAGCTGCTCGACCCGTCTTGGTTGGTACTGACCACCAGCCATTGCTTCCACGCGAGAAGAGAGTCAAGGACCAGTAGTACACGACTCCTCCTGGCGGCAATCGCGAGTGCTAAGGTGCCCCATTGGACGGGCGCGCTGCAGCTCACGTAATGACAAGGTGCACCGCGAAGTGTTAGTTTCGTATTGCATCTTGCCATTCGTGTAAACAGCCGATTAACTTTGGACTAACTACTCTCTTCGAGATGGACGAGTTATGTACGGCTACTCATAAGCTCGATTGTGTACTGAACGATCGTAACGCCAGTTCGAAATTCTTGCGATCAACACCACGACAGGGGCAACTTGAATCTAAACATCGAGGCGACAATACCTTCGAAAATTGACGAAATACTCGTGCGTGGGCAACATCCGAAGTTAAAGAACTTATTCTGTGTTCGATTCAAACCGAATTCCGTTCGTTACAAGAAATGTGAATCACGGGAAAAGATTCAGTCTAAGCGACCGCTCGGCACACTTCTCGGAACAAAAAACCCGTGTGTTATAATTAGCTCCACCCATCTCTACAACCGTTTTAAAATTTAATGTTGGATTAAAAAGAGAAAAAAAAAACCTTCATCAGCGAGTTCTGATCTATCTTAAAATTAGTTTAACGTCTTAATCTGACTTATATTTTTTAACGACTTATTTTGTATTCTTATCATTTTGTTTTAGTATTGCTAAATAGTTTCGACGCTCGCCATGACGCTTTCCCTGTCCGAGTGGTTACGCTGCCATCTCCTAACAATATCTGGCGTACGGGCCATGTGTTGCGGCTGTGGTGCGTAACTCGAAGACAGAAGTTAGTCCAAGGTATAACTACGACAATGACACCTTTACCACTGTGCTGGGATTCGCCGCTAGCTTCTAATCCTTTAACACCGAACATTAGTAAACCAATTTCGAGCGGCACACTTTAGAAACGCTTGGCACTGTCATACCGCAAATTTATTGCTTTTCTGATCTTTTTTTTTTTCATTTCTCTTTTTTAGTGGCTCGAGGCCAAGTAACAATCGATAATTCTTGGCAATTACCGTGTGTTTCAACAAGTTCTTTTAATTATGTTACTCCCGATGACACAACGGGTACGTGAATCACGTCTGGCAAATTCTTTAAAATATTAAATATTCGGGTAGTCATGTTTTTTTTTTTTTGGCAGTCCCGTTGTCTGCACCGAGCAATGAATGCAATCTCTTTTGTCAGCACGAGCTGGCAACAAAGCCAGGCGCCAGCAATTATTACTGGCAATGAAATTAAAAACGTAATCCTACGCGCCACTTCATAAATTTCATCATACCCACCCGTGTTGTGATGCAGCTGCGTTATTTTAATACTGTTGAGGAGGCGTTGGAACGAAAAACGCCAAATCGTCGTTGCTGTGGATTAGCGACCAATAAAATTAAGTGCTTTCATTATTTTAAGCTAAGCTGGCACGAGAAAAGGGGGGAAGGACCGGGATTGGGGGACAGGGGGGTTATAGAAGCGCGACAGGAGACTGACCATTGAGTTTATTGCATAATGCACCTACTGCACTATTTTTTTTTTTTTTTTTCGTTCGACAGATATAGCCTTCGGGACAGCCGGACTGTGATTACAGCAGCCAATCCAATTAAAATGTTTTCGATTGCTCTCGCCCTTTTGTAACCTGAAGTGGCGGCAAAAAAACTTTTATAACTGACGCTGTGTTATTATTGTAGCTCGTATCTTTAAGGGCGACCGCGCACTGAGCAGCCAGGTCGCGCGGCCAGTGGTCGTGGCGGCCCAAAAAACACAGCGATCAGCCGCGCGGCCACGTCCGTTTATCATTGATAATTATCGATCACGTGGCGAAAAAAAATGAATACGGAGCAAGTACGGTGGCCCTGTGACCGCCTGCACGCCGCCTGGGATCCAACAGTGGTCGCGGCGACAGGCTGGCCGCTGCGGCCAAGTGCGCATTGCTATATACACCGTTGGCCGCTGTGTGCGCGGTGGCCCTAACAGTATAGCTACCCAAACCAAACGTTTCCTACGTTTTACTTTGCCGTAGCAAAATAGGGCAGAGCTTTTTACACCGAAAACGGCCGACCAACTGTAGGGTTTTTAGTACGTGTGACAGCTTCCAAGTGCCAACCCCACAGTTAAGGGACTTACTTGAAAACGTGTCATGGTGCTGATCATGGGGTTGCGGGAATTACAAATTAACCCAAATTGGTGGAATATGGCTAGTTGACGTGGTTCAGTTTTGGTTATGCTTTTATTTAAAACATGAGCGATAGTAAGCTCTGTCTCGCCTGACATTCAAGGGCGACACTAACCCTGGCTTAGGTCCTAAAATGGAATACCAAACGACATGAGGCTTATTGGGACGAGATGGATTGGTAAATTTCGGGTTAATTTAAGTTTTCACAGGAAGCCAAAATAGCTACGGGGTTGCAGTGCTAAACTAGCAACAGGGTTGGTCCGGTTTGATGTTAAGTTTGGGGAAACGGGACAAAAAGGGAAAATTTCTAATTAAAATGGCCAAAATTACCTTTCGATGCGGGAAGTTGGAGAGTTGGTGGTGGAATGAATTTAAGGTTAATACCTAATTGTTGCGAGCATCCGACAGAAGACCAAGCGAGCTCGAGCCGTAACAATTGACGTCAAACATTAAGTACAGACAATTCACAGCCATACACTGTTACAACAATTAATATAATAGCATCATGTCAACTGACAATATTAATTATTTTGAAGTGACAATGGGTCATTACAATTTGACGTATGTGGCAGATTTCACAGATGAAGGCTTGGCAGATTTCCCAAATGACGTCACCGGCGTAACCTTGCTGGAGTGGTACAATTTCAGCGTTGAAATCCGAAATTAAACTCGCAACACGACTGAGACACGTCTGAAGATGACACACATGTCGTCCGATATGTACAGCCGGAGCTAACCGGGGAAAGGAGAAGGGGTGGGGGGTGCTGATGCCTTCCCAGAAATTAATCTTTGAAGCAAATATTTATACGTACGCAGATTCATCAAATCGACGGAACCACTGAAAATACATAACGACTTTTATTTGTTTTTCATGTAATTCTTCAAGAATTTTTTCAAGAAATTGGGGTGAAAGGATGGGGCGAAGAGTTAAAGGTCTAGAAAAGGAAGCGAAAATGATAGGGAACAAAGAACGTGGGCAACCTCCTGATCCTCTGCATTTTCTTTGTATTCCATTGCCAACCTTTTCCACATTCTGTAGTGAAAAACTGCAGTCATAAGAAAGGAGGGAAAAATTACATATTCATCCGCAAAAAAATACAGCTTCTTCCCCCCCCTCCCCCCTTTCTCTGTGGTACTTGCGTAACATCAGCCTTGTCGATATGACGGATATCCGTTGTACAAGGTAGGCCAGGGAATTCTCAAAAAGCTTGCATTTCTATTTTTTTTTTAAATTCCCAACAGGTAAGTGGCTAGTAGTCAAACGGTTAATTGGGGAAGAGAGCTACAAACTAACCTAGAAAGCAAATTTCGAAAGCTTAGGGATACCTCTACTCAAGAAATTGTAAAGAAAGGCCTATAATTCGGTCAATGCATATCTTATAATGGAGCGAAATGGTGTTGATGCTGACTGTGAAGTTATGCCACTTAAAACAAACCGTGAAGAATCACAAGGTGTCAATGTCACTAAAGGTGTCAACGGTTTTCAACCATTGCTGAAAGACCTAAGACCCGATACGAGTGCTTGAGTTTTTTCTTTCATTATTTGAACAAGATGTGGCAGAAAATGTCGATCTACCCCAAAACAAAAAACTTGTTAGGTATTCGCGCCAAGCTTTTCGGTCGTGTGAAGTCGTGATCTCAAACGCCAAGCTCTTTCGCAAAGCTAATCCGCAATTTTCAATTATTTTCAATTTACTGCGCAATTTTCAATTATTTCATTTAACGTTTGAAGTATAAGCCAGTGGGATTAGCTTGGCGAAATATCTTAGCGTTTGATATCACGACTTCACATGGCCGAAAAGCTTGGCGGGAATCCCTGACAAGTTTTGTTTTGGGGTAAATATTATGAAATCCATTTTTTTTCCTAGCAATTGTGAGATGGAAACATCAATCTTGTTTTTTTTTTTTTTGTTGTTGTTGGCTTTCGTTAGAATTTAAGGACAGCAGTCACAATTGAACGTTTGCCAATACGATTGTTAAATAAGTTGTGTCATCTTTTACTTTATAAACCAAAGTCTCATAGCAGAAATGAAACAACCGCAACAACGACCCCCGGAAGGGGAACAATGAAAACGTGCGAGTGTGTCAATTCTTTGGCTTGAAGTTGAAACTGGGACATTGTTGCCCTGAAAAAAGGTTGAAACTGGCACATTGTTACCTAGACTAACAATTTGCTTTGCGCGGGCATCGTAAAGGCATGTCTTAAATGACGTCATGTACGAAGGACAGTTATTTTTCGCACGCTACTGGGCGTGAGGAGGGCCTGAACGAGGAATGCCCGTTGGTGGGGCAGTTCTTATGTTAGAGCCACTATTTGATTACGACATTGCTTTGCGGAGGGAGACGATTGACGGAAAGGCAGCACCGAGCAAATACTGGGAAACAACCACGGGCAAACAAATCCCCGGGCGAAGCCAGGTACTATGCTAGTTGATTACATTTGTTTAACCCGTAGCCGCCTAGATACGAGCGTACGCCTTCAGCGTAAAACTAAGTCCCAGCGCGAGCTTTGTGAGGTGGCCCCGGGGGACCCCGAGCATAGCGGGCAAGCACAGCCCAGTGGTCAGCGTCGTCGGCTCCAAACCAACAGAATGCCGGTATGAATCCGAGAACCGACCCAAGTCTTTAAAAAAAGGATCTGAAAGTTTTTTCAGGTGGTTATGGGTGAAGTTTGTTGTAACAGAAAACAAACAATCCCAAGTTGTTTTTTTTTTCCGTTCCAAATGTAGGTCTAAAAAAAAATTATTTAGTAGACACATCAAACGGCGGGCAGAGAACACATAAAAACTTCGTTAAAAGAGGACGGTAAAATTATTTGCATCCAGCAAAATTCCAACATTCGCACCTCGCCGAAAAACCAAAGCCACCACGCCACTGCAGATAACGTGACAATTAAAAGATTTAATTACGTAAGATTTACCCTGGCCAAATCTTATCAATACTGCGGCAAGCTAAACCGATTTTCTTCCATTCAGCACGGTGGCGAAAAGCAAACCAGCGGAACAGCCACCTCTGCCATTCGGTTGTGGCGTAGCGACTTTATTTTTAGTTTTTTTTTTGCGCGATGTTCTCTCCCCCACCCCCATCTTATTTTTAACGTAAATTGAACACTGATGTCAGAAAGCAGAAACAAGAGTTTCTAAAGAAATAGGAAAACAAGCCAATACAGCGAAAATCAAACCCTAGAAATAACGTAGTACAGTACGCCACCTTTACGAAATTACGTTTCGTCGGAGTGGTGTGACCAGGATTCGAACTGACGACCCAATCAGTTTTCCAAATCAGTGATATAGCGCCTTTACCAATACGCCCAATCCTCCACCAACTGTTTCCCTCTCTACTTTAAGTTAGTTAACAGTATTTTAACACGATTTTCTCTTGTGGAATTTCCAGGAGTATTCCATGACTTAAGGCATTTTCAAACAGTTTTGCAGGCCTGAAATAAAATTTTTATTTTCCAGGAACTTTCCAGGTTTCAAGGATTTGTACGCAACTACCTGGTATACTGTAATGCGCTTTCTTCTGACAAGTTTTGACTTTCTGCATCTCTTACGAAACTGCTACAAATTCCCATATTTTTCTCCCGTTGGCATTAGCTTCACGGTTCTCCACAACTTCCCAATCATACTGCTATTCTACGATGCATCGTTTTGAAATTAGCATCACGGTGATCTTGGAGGGACGCCTCAAGGTCAACTATTTCCGCAATCACGGCCAAATGGTTTAAACGGCCACCTGTACACATACACCACTCACATTACACTGCGCTCCAATCGTTTTCAAACATAATCATAATTTGGGTTAGCCTGTAAAATCACCCCTTAAAATAAAAATGGCGTGCTCCAAGTGAGATGACAAATTTTACGTCAAAACAACAAAAATGCTCTAAGACGGAGTAAAAAAAAAAAAAAAAAAAAAAAAGACTACACCAAAGAAATGTTGAATACATCGTTAAACTTTCCCTTATTTTAAATGTCAATTTCAAATGTCAGTCAATCGTTTTCAGCGGCTCCATGACGCTAAAATGACGCTAAAGCCAAGACGCTAAAATGTCAGGCTCATTAATATCCCGAGCGGCTTAAAAAAAAGGGAAATCAACGGTGGTTATATTTCATGCTGCTTTCAGGACTTAGAGCGTGCTAATAAAATATTAAGTACTCCCACTGGATGTAGGTTTTAACGAAATCTTGCTCATGTAGCCTTTTTCTATTTAGCACACTGAAGTACCAGCAGGCTGGAAGACTAGCAACGACTTTGTCTCCGTCCGTCATCTTTTTCAACTCCCGAACGGTACCAGATAGAGAAAAACTGTTTTCACCATTAAATTATTCGTGCAAAAATTGATTAAAATGAGTAAAAAAAAAAAATAACCGGAAGTATGAAGCGGAAGTGGCCATGTAGTGACCGGAAGTTGCTGACAAATGTGCCCATCAACTAAGGAATGGTACCAGATAGAGACAAACTATTTTCACCATTAAATTATTCGTGCAAAAATTGATTAAAAGTAGTAAAAAAAAATAACCGGAAGTATGAAGCAGAAGTGGCCATCAAGTGACCGGAAGTTGCTGACAATTGCACCCATCATCAATGGAATGGTACTAGATAGAGAAACGGTCTTCACCATTAGACTCGGCGTCCAAAATTTAGTTAATATTGATAAATAAAAAAGGTTGGAAAAATGAAGTGGGTGATAAGCGAGCCCATTTTTAATGGATCGGTACCAGAGAGACGGTTTTCAAAATTAGATTCAGCGTCCAAAAATGAGCTAAAAAAATAAAAAACTAACGGAAGTAAGAAGCAGAAGTATCCCAAAAGTGGTGGAAGACCGATTGCAACTAGGTAGTCGCCGCCCCCGCTTGTTTCACTTACACACAGGCCTTTAAGTTATAAACTAGGGTGACATTTCAACTTCTTAACGGTACACCCATAGTTGAACTTACGCCGTACCATCCCCCTTCTTAAAACTTTAAAAAAAAAACCGGTAAAACACACACACTTGAAGCATTACGCACATGACGGGCATAAACAGTACCTCATATTTCGAAGCTGTAAATTCGGGTAGGCTTCATTTTTGAAAAACCCGAAACGCCACCAAAAAAATTCAGTCAACCCGATTTTACAGCTTCGAAACACTAAGGTACTGTTTAGCCCGTCATTATGTTCCTAAAACTAGCATTCAGTAACCCCCTCCGCCCCCCCCCCCCGGAAACTTTTCCTGGCACAGCATTATTTATTACGACGAAACGATTATTACATTTTATTTAAGGGGACCACCAAGGGCGGGTTTGAGTATACACTTTGTACCAACTGCCTCCAAGCGTTTTTAACTTAGTTGTCAAAAAGTTTTTTTTTTAAATGTGTATTGCAGGGTTGCCACATGACATTTTGGGGAAAAAGCAAGCGTCCACCAAAGAAAAAAACGCATTTGGGGCAGGGGATCTGGGTTTTCCTCCTGCTAAGCAGAATTTGTAAAATTAGAGCTTTACAAAAGCATCAAATTTCTACAAAATTTACCAGGGTGACTGGAGTTCACACGATATAGAGACATAGGCGGGATTTCCCGAAGGGGGACAAGGAACAATTTTGCTAGATAATTCCAGTCGGGAATTCCTACATCTCCGCCACAATCGACATGAGCATGTAACCAACAGGACGGAAAGCCAAACGGGACTGATAAGTGGTTAATACAGATGCAAACCTATTTACGTTGCCTCAGGCCGTGTCAGTATGGCTGAGCGGTACGACTCCGGCCTTTGGTCTCCAAGATCGTGGGTTTCAATTCCTGCTCAGGCAGTCCAGAAGGCGACGTAAATAGGTTTGCATCTGCATTTATTAATGAGCATGTAATATCACATGGCCCTTCCCTTCCCGAAAACTCCAGGGGTGGCGGCGATCTGGCTCAAACTCGGGACCCTCTGGTACGTGATAGTAGTGCAAACCACCATCCAGCTTGACCCAATATCAGGGTCGCACACGACATATTGGACAAAAAAGAAAGCGCTTTAACAAGATGATTTTGTAAAACTAGGGCCTAAAAACAATGAATTTTTATAAACTGTAGAATTTTGACACTGAATGACGTCTGGTTTGTTTACTCCCTGTACTTGACAATTCAAACACACAAATTTATAAAAAAAAAAAATTCGTCGCCTCAAAAACCAGAATGGGATTTTCCGTGCAAATCAAAAATCCCAGGATGCGCCACTGAGCGATTCCATAGAAAAATAGGGGGAACCAAGCAAAAGAAAGCTCGGAAAAAAAGAGTTTTCAGCCGCGCATGTGGCAACCCTGCCCACGACAATGCATCATTCACATGAATACTGGGCTTGGTACCACCTTCTTTAGCGACTGTATTGCGTACTGGCAAAAAAACGACTGAACTAGAAAAACACCTGCTAATAATATTTGCCAAAGGAGCAGTAGGTCTAGCAAGGATCCGAGGATCACTAACAGCCAGCCTTGACTAAGCTCTACCGGAAAGCTAAACAACAAAGCTGAACAACGAAGCTGAACAACAAAGCTAAACAACAAAGCTAAGACAACAGAGCTAAAAATGAAATCGCCAACAAACTCGGGACGTTTCAAGAAAGGTGTCGAGCAATGCTTTGACTTGATTGACCGAAAATGTTTTGGGCTGCTAGCAGTGACTGCAACTTCTGGAAGGGAGTTCCAGACAGGAACAACTTTCTCGGAAATAAGTTTTTCTTTCTACAATCGCGGTGCGAAGCTAATTGTACAGCCAATTTAAAGGGGTGGCCACGCGTGTCGACACGTGATGCAAAATCAAACCGAGGTTGATCGATTTCCATGAATCCCCTGACAAATTTAAAGGCGACAAAGATCACCACGAGATCTACGCAGCTCCAGCGATTCAAGGTTTGTAACCACACGCCTTTGCGGTCTTCGCCTAAACCGACGATGCCGAAATGTCACTGGAAATGCTCGGTCTTGTCGATGCCCCCCCAAGAGTCATGGCGACCACACTCGGCTCGCAGATTCAAGCAGTGGACGAACGAACACTTTTGAAAGCCCAAACTGTAAGGTTCATATTTAATCTTCTTTTGTTAACTGTTCATGTTCGTAGGCATTCTTCTTCTTCATGTTTGTAGTCATTCTTTTCTGGTAGTTAAAATTTATCAACAGGAAAGTTTACAGAGGTAAACTTAATAAACGTCACTTTGGTAAGACTTCTTTGTCTTAATACGGCTGTTGGTGCTATGCCACATTTGTTTTTGATATTCAACGGAAAGGAAATAAAGTGACCATGCCAATAAATGATGCAGTTTTGCGTACCTTGCGCATAAAAGAAATTAATAATCCAACAAAATAAAGTACTTTCAATGTCTTTTATTCACTATTAGTTCACATTTTTTTTTTTTTCATATTTTATAAAAGGTTTAAGTCAGTAAATATAAATTTCGTAACATGAGGCAAGTGTTTTAAACACATCAAACTTTTATGGCGTTCAAGTTTTTGAAACAGTTTTTTGTAACATTAGCAATTTATATTCAGTTTCTGATTTTATTAGTTACATTATTTTCCAAATATTCAACTTACAAAGGTTTTTGTTTTTGTTTATTTTTTTCAAATCATTTCTGTTTTAGAGTCAGCGATCAGTTCGTAAAAAAAAAAAAGCCATGCCTAAGTATTTCGTTAAAAAGCATACCAAAACTCCCAAAACCGTTTATAGAACATTAATTCTGCTTCCGCAATTGAAAGAAATGCCAAAATCGTCACAGATTTTAAGGTTGCAAAATAGAACAGGCTAAGCAAAAAAAACTGGATAACGGTCGACTCGTAAAAAGGCGGCTGGCTAGTTTCGATTAAGATTTAAAACATCGAACCAAACCACACACACACACAAAAAAAAAAACAATTTAATGCTTCTAGTCACATATTTCACGGCCGGATTCTATCGCTTCATTCGCTTGTTAATGGCATAGCTTGTAATAACTGGCACATAATAATTGTGTCCAATTTAATACAAAGGCTCAAACAAATGGCGAGTAGCATTATGTACTGCGAACCAGTTTCATTTTTAGATGCTAAGCGTCAACGCTATTTGCGCAATCTTAACAAGGGGGTTCCCAGTGGCTTTAGATCTTAAATGCACACCATTAGCCACTACCCAACACCGGAATTGAATGCTTAAACTTTTTTTTTTAATTAAGATTAGCATTAATCAGAATTTGGCATTTCAATTACACATACCCGAGTTGTTTTACATTACTGTTTCTTTGACTATACCTTTTAACGAATGTTAAAGCCGATGACGTGTTACACGTTAACAAGGCAGGTTCGAGCAAGGATCATAATAAGGCTGCGGACAAGGGTCGGGGTCAGGCTGCGCGCAAGGGTCTAATAAGGCTACGGGCATGGCATAGAATATGTCGGTGGGTTAGGTTCAGGCTGCGGGCAATACGCCGCGCAAGGCGTATCCGCGTACATGGCCGGTGGCGCAGCCTGGTACTCACAAGGTGGCATACAGGGTGGTGGACACGGGCAAGGAGCAAACATGGGCGGAGGTGACGGCCCGCACACGGGAGGCGGATGCTGGGGTGGACACACCACCGGAGGCGGAAAGAAAAATGGGTACGGATTCGTGCCATACACCGGTGGTGGTGGAGGAGAGCACACGCTGGGCGGTGGATAGAAATACGGGTAGGGATACGGGACCGGTGCCGGCTGAGGTGGCGGCGGGCAAATCTTCATTCCCGGCTGTATGTACGGTTGCGGGCATGGAAAAACGATCGGCGGGGGACAGGGCGGGCAGGGTGGTGGGTAAGGCTGGATGTAAGGCTGGGTGCAAACGCCGCAAGGTTGACAAGGCTGGCAAGGATAGCAAGGCCCTGCAAATCCACCCATTGGCTTCAGCGGTGGTCCAGTGTAGTCCATGCAATTGGGCTCTGGTGGACAGGGAGGGCCTTTGCTGCCGCCGCCGCTGTCGCCGTCGCCCCCCGCCCGCGGTTCGAAGCGTTCCGTTTCCGCCATCATCATTTGACAGTTGACGTTGAACTTCTGGATCATGTGATTTGGTTTGCCGCTCCTCTTCTTGGGGACGCAGCAATCCTCCTGGGGTTTGTCCGGTGGCGGCTGGCAGGGGTCAGCATAGTAATCGTGGCACGTCTACGAAAGAAAACTTCCACATAAGAACTTGAAACAATTTTGAGTGGTGAAAAAGCCACGAAAACTCGTACCTCGTGGTGTACGGGTTGAATTTGGATTGAACCATCCATTTAACTAACTAACCATTAATTGAAGTAATTGGACTAATCATTGATTAAAAGACGTGACATGTTGCTTTTAGATGCTATTTTACATAAGAATTTTAAATGAATAAATCACACAAGTTAAAGGGTAAACGAAACAAACAGTCTGCATTAAAGACAGTCCTTGTGAGGATACACAATACACTAATCTGAGAAAGAAAGAAAAGACAACTGCCCCGACTGGGACTCGAACCCAGGGCTTCCTGCTGACGGGCGCAATGTAGCTTTCTCCTCCTTGTGTATGTTTGTGACCTCAAGGTCGTCAGTGAGAAATACTGAACAGCTACTTAGCTCGGCTGGAGCCTGTATCCAGTATCCGCCCAGGTAGCAGAGTGGTTAGAGAGCCCGGCCTAGTCAGTGGAGTCCTGGGTTCGATTCCCAGTCGGGGCAGTTTTTTCTTTCTTTCTCAGATTAGTGTATCTTGTATCTTCACAAGGCCAGTCTTTAATCTTTAATCCAAACTGTTTGCTTCGTTTAAGATTTTTAGTTGTTTATACATTTTAGAGATCGATTGGCGATTTTCTGCCAAATCTGGATTGGAACCCGGTTAATTTTTAATTTTTGTTGTTGTTTATACATTTTAGGGATCGACTGGATGTTTCTACCAAATCCGGATAGAATCCGGTTAATCAAAAAAATTGCCAGATCATCAGATTCGGTTCCTATCCTGAAAAACTTGGATATATTTTAAAAATAACAATAACTATAGTTAACATTTAAGAAAAATGCAGGCTTGACCCATTTTAAATAAATATCCACAAATCCGTGTAAATTATACAAAAAGGAAAACAGGCCAAACACCGAAAAGCATACATAAGAAATAACGAAAATGGTTGTTTCTGCCAAATCCAGGTCGGAACCCAGCTAAGTTAAAATGTGCGTCAGATGAGATCCGGATCCTACCCAGAAAAAAAATTTGATATACTTTATAAATTACAATAAACAGTTAACAATTTAAGAAAACTGCAGGCTTAACTCATTTCAAATAAATATCCACAAATCCGTGTAAATTATACAATGAGGAAACAAGCCAAACACCGAAAAGCGTACATTAAAAATAAGGAAACTGATTGTTTCTGCCAAATCCAGATTGGAACCCATTTAAATTTATAAATATTTGTCAGATCAGACCCGGATCCTATCCAGAAAAAAACGTGATATACTTTTATAAGTTTAAAAAAAAAAAGTTACATTTTAAGAAAAATGTTAAGAAACCCATTTCAAATAAATATCTACAAATCCATGTAAATTATACAAAGAGGAAACCGGCCAAACACGGAAAATCTTATACTAGAAACAACGTAGCACAGTACCACAGTATATCTAATTTGGAATGTTTTCCTTGTTCCTTTACATAAATGAGTAATTGTTGACATTTATTTAATCCGTATTGAGCCTTTGTATTGATTTGTATTTCATCTCCACTGCTTATGGCCTCAAGCATTCTGCGTGGAATGAGTCCTGGTCACTGCTGTGACTTTAAAGGTGCCTTTTCACCTTTTCAACTCCTAGATGCAGCACCGCAGAATCTTCGAGCAACATAAAGAAAATAGCGGTCAATTAAAAATGGAACAACACTATTCGCAGTAGCACCGCGGTTTTCGTAACTGAAACAAGATCACGTGACCCGCATCAGCCTATTGGATGTCGGCGAATCGTGGAACGTGGATGCTGTGTTTAGAATATGGGCAAAGCTAACAGGCGCCTTTAATAACGGGTTACGCGAGTTATCTTTATGCTAATGGAGGAGTGGCCACAACGATAAAGGTATTACGTCAATCGTGTGGGGACGAATTGGGTTGCTAGTTCGAAACCAGGTTACATCCCAAACCTGATGAAACTTAAGCGCACAAAGGTGTTCTAATGTACCAAGTTATTTCTAGTTTACGATTTTCGCTGTTGGACTTGCATTACAACTTTCCATTATGTAATTTACAGCGATTGGGTATGTTTTAATTAATCTTTCGTTGAGCCTATGTATTTATACGTATTTCTTCTCCATTGCCTATGGCCGCAAGCATTATCGGTCGAATGGAGCCCTGCTCACTGCTGCGACTTTAATGACGGGTTCAGCGAGTCATCTTTATGCTAATAAGAGGACGTATTGATAAAGGTTGACTTATTGTAGTAAGTTATTTCTAGTGTAGGACTTTATTTTTTCTTTAGATTGAGAACGGTTTATGTTATTAATCTGAAATTAGCGCAAGGGGAAGCTCGTGGAAAAAAACTCTTAGAATGGTATACTGCAATGTCCAAATCGCCCAAAAATTAGCCTAAGTTATTGAAAAATCAGCAAGATTTCAAAATTTTGCAAAAATACGAATCTAATCCGCATCTCAGATCGGACTTCAAATCAGGTTTAGATTCACGTTCGATCGATCCCTAACTTGATTACTGATTCAAGTCCCCTTTGATGATAGTATATCCATTGTTGTGATCAGTTATATTGATACTTTGACCCAAAAACCCCTTAACTTACAAAGTAAATCCACAAATACTGCATAGAATGATTGTAGAAAATTTACAATATTTACTGTGGGTTAATAAGTTATGACGGATAATAAAGTGCACCACTAATCGTCTATGAAATGCCCACTAGTTAAAATTAATTCGATAAGAAAAAGAGTGTGGGCCAAGACAAAGTTGTTCTTATTTTTGTCCAAGGAGTGTGTTTAGGCCTAACTCCATCGCGAAAAATTCAGCGTTTATGCGATCTTTCACGTATGTCGTATGGTTCGGTCTATCTTTAACGCAGTGCTTTCAGTCGCATTTAGTTTGCTGTATGTATGATGCTTTTAGTCAATTTCTAGCAGAAAAATTACGACCTAAAATGCTGTTAAGGACTGAAATCATGAAATAGGGCTAGATTTACTTAATACTTTCCATATGCCACCATATACGAAAATACTTTAATAGCGCGAACACTATAAATAAATGGTAGGCATAATTTTTAATCCTACATAATTAGCCTAAACGGCTATAAATTAGCCCTGGCTAAATGTTGGGAAGAATTTGCATCCGATAAGATTGAGAAGAGTTAAGGAAGTAGATGGATGGATATGAACAGAAGAGCACGCCAACACAATGGTTATTTGCACCCACACTTTGAAAAATCTGACAAACATTAAAGCTAGAAACAAATAATGGAGAAACACGGAGAGCTGAGCGAATGGGACGACAACACAACACAAACTAAGCAGCTGCTACTAAAGAGCCACGTAAAATCAATGCAGAAGATGCGATTGAAGAAACACAGACACTGAACATCAGGCAAAATGAGGATTTTGTCTTGACTTTTTTTTTTTTGACTAATTGAAAAATGGCCGAGTAAATCAAAATAAAGTAAGCTATAGAGCCTTTCGTCTCTTAAGAATCGGATGACCTTCAGATCAGAGGTGTGCACCGGTAATACATTCTTCAGTGGCGGCGCACATCATATTTTTTCGCAGCGGCGTGAATCGGGGCGCCAATATTTGGAAGGCAGCGGCGACTTTCAAAAATGTCGTCAAGCGGCGTCGGCGGCGGTTCTTTAAAATAAGGAGGTATAGACCCGAATACTTTCTTCATTTGCTGTTTGGATTCACTACAGATCAAAATGATTGAGAATTTTGATTGTTGATAAACTGTAACAAATTATATTTTGGTTGTTTGTTAGTCGATTATTGTTTCCATTTCAAAGTTTGTAACAACCCCTTTGTTAAAAAATACTGGCAAATTATAGGCGGCGGCGGGGCGTCGTCAAAGCAACCTGACAAGTAGCGGCGCACGTGGCGTCTGATTTGCGGTGGCGGCATGGCGTGGCGGCGCACACGTCTGCTGTAGATGACCTTCCGCAACACCACCACAAAAACATAACCTGACCCACCCGAACACCAGTAACAACAAAACCATAACACAAATATGACTTAACAACAAAAGCACAGCATTTTTTTCGTAGTCCCGAATGGCCTATCGTTTAAAGGTAGGCAACGCGAGCAAAGCAGCATACATTGGAACACTAGTTTCCGTTTTCTCGAAATCACCTTTTCCTTCTGTTGCAGGGTGCAACATGGCCGCCGCTTTAACACGGCCGGGACTATCGTTTTACGTGTTTTCATAACGTGTTTGGAGAACTTAAAACACATTAACCCCGGAGATTATGGTACGAAATGGGTCGAGGATGACCATCTGCGTCGGCAAGTACCAAAATTGAGTGATTCAGCGTGGTTCGGAAATTGTCATTAACTTAAAATTTTTAGGGAAACTTAACAAAATTCACAGGGTAATTATACAGTTTAACCGAACAACGCTGAACCACTCATTTTTTTTACTAACCGACGCAGATTTTTATCCTAAAACCGGGGAGAAATATGTCTTTTAAGTTCTGAAGAAAAAAAAATGAAAATAAGTAAAACGATAAAATTAAAACGCCGGCCATCGTTCAAACTACAGAGTAGCAGGAAACCCTGATTTACATCGCACCTTTCCACCTTTCGCATGGGTTCCACCTTTCGCATGCGTTCTACCTACCTAACCTAAATAAACACAAAACACCACAACACAAATATGCCTTAATTGACCTAACCTAACTTCCACACGCCACAACAAAACCACACGAAACTGACAACACCACAACGAAAGAAACATTTCCGCAAACTTTTGTTGTGGTGCAAAATCGGGTTTTCCGGCTAGCCTGCTTCCCGAATCAAAAACCTGGCCATACGGCTGCCACCGCCGTAGCTTTATCGTGTCTGTGACTAACATTTTATGTCTTTTAAATAATTTTGTTTGAGAAGTTTAAATCTTTTTCTTCCGGGTTTGGTGATGCAAACTGGTGTTAGGATGAAGAGTAGCATCGGACGGTACAAAAATGTAGCGATTTGACGTGGTCTCCTTAATCTAGATAATTACCAAATTGTCTGTCATTAACTTAATTTTTAGACAAACAACAAAAATATTCCTCCTCCTTACTGCCTATTGTTATGGTTATCAGGTCAGCATAGCCATTTTTCAGTATTTAAATTAGCTTGTAGTTTACATAGTCAATGGCGTGCACAGGAGGGGAACGGGGGGGGGGGGGGGCACATTGCCCCTACCCTTTCGCAAGTGCCCTTTTTGTAAAATATAAAAAAAAAATGCATTTTGGGGCCAGTTTTTGCTAGTGCGGGGTGCGTCAGAAAGGGCATAAGGCCTAAAAAATGCCTAAAAATGGCAAAAAAAAGGCCTGCTAAGGGCAAAAAGGGTAAGAAAGGGTGGTACCTGTGTAGTTTAAGCGAACCACTCAAAATCACTCAATTTTTTTACTAATCGACGCATATCATCATCCTCTCGCCAAATCACATAAAAAAACCGGGGGAAAACGTGTTTTAAGGTGTAAAAAAAACATTGAAAACACGTAAAACGATAGTTACGATCGTGTTGAAGCGCAGGCCATATCGCAGGAGACAGTAACGAGAAAACCTGATTTTCATCGCCATGAAAGGAGACGGAAATTACCTAACCTAACAAAACTAACCTAACAAAACTAACCTGCCTAACCTAACCTAAAAAAATAACAAAATACGCAGACAGCATAGTTTGGAACATAACTTTCCGTTTTCGCGATGCCAACTTTTCGTGCTACTCTGAATCCCGGAACATGGCCGTCGCTTTACGCGGCCGGGTCCACCGTGTTACGTGATTAAAAAACATGTTTGGAGAGCTAAAAAACGTGTTTACATAACCAAAAAAACATTTCCCCCCATTTTTGTAACGTGGAATGAGAAGAGGATGAAGATTTAGGACAGTACGTACCAAAATTGATCGATTTATCGTGGTTCGCTTAAACTACACAAATACCGAAAGGGTAACAATAGCAAAAAAAAAAAAAAAAACCAGGTTCCCCAGGAAAAAATGTCTACTGAAACTTACTGTGCCCTTTTACTGAAAGTTGCCCCTACCCTCTCAGGAGTCGGTGCACGCTACATAGTATAGTTATACATACCCGTATTCCTGTGTAAGGGTACGTTCTGCACACCAGTCTAGGTTGTCTTGAACACTGGATGGACCAGTAGGTCTCCTCTGGTGTTTCCGAACCCATGGTTGTTCTTCACTCAAACCTTTTTGACGCGTGGCGGAAAGATCCTACGTATGATCCTGCATATGTCGTAAGCGACCCAAATTCCAACGGCGAATCCCAACAAATCATAAACACCAATGCCGACGCCTTCCATTCAGTGCGAAATTAAGTCACTGTTCTTCTTGGCACGTCGCTAGCTCGACAACTTCTTCCCGCCTGCCTGTTAGGACTAACGGCAAACGTTAACGAGTATGGCTGCAGTTATGATCGTGCCTTAAAAGCATGGCTATAGAGCTAATTTTTTTAAGTGCTTTTTTTTAGTTTTAACAAATTACAACAAATTTTGAGCCTCCATTCTGCACGACTGCTTGTTATATTTACGACCAAACCATGATAAGTGCAGGACTGCACATCCAGCTACGCGTCTTTCTCGTGTAGAAATAAAGTATGATTTTTCAACAATCGTTGCTAATGAAGGCACACGCGCAGAGCCATTGTTTAATCGGACTGTATCCAGTTTCGACACCGCGTGGAGCTAATGAACAATTTTTGTATCAAACAGTCAAAATTGTCCAACGCCATTGAGACTGAAGCTCACTGGTTGTCTTTTATCTCGGTTGGGCTTGAAAATATCACCACAGAGAAAGTACCGTAAATCTCCTATTAAACTTCTAAAAGCTGTTAAATTAATTCGATAAAAAAAAGGAGGTGGCCGTACCAAAGTTGTAATTCACTTATTTGAATCTTCCTTCTGTCCAGAGATGGTGTTTAGGCGAAACACAATGGCGAAAAATTCGGCGTTTATGCGATCATTCACGTACGTAATCTGGGTTCGGTCTAGTATTAAGGCAATGCCTTTATTCTCATGTGTTCAGGAATATAAGTTTATTACTTCACTAGTTTATTTAGTTTGTTTTATGTATGTTGCTTTTAATTAACGGGAGAGTGAAGTGTGTGAGATAGTTTTATTCAGTTTATTTTTATCGCTGATGACGGCAACGCTTGTGTTTTTAATAATGCGGAAACATTAGAAAAATTTTAAGATCATTTGTGCGTGTGGAATTTATCTTACTTGATTGCCTTCGACTGCGAGGTTAATAAACCAGAGAGCCAAGTTTCTCATCCAAGTAATTTTGTATTCTTATGGTTTGAACGTGTTAAATTCACAGCAAGACCCTGTGACATCACCCACATAAAAAGTCAGATTAGGGGAGCTGTAAACTTTTAAAACCTCAGTCAGTTAGGAAGTTAATAAAATTCGTCATTCTCTTGTGATTCCATCTGTCCCACACCGCGGTTTCTCAACCCAACATAAAGAGTGTTAAAATTGTGTTTGGACTTTGTGGTGTTGGCGCCTGTGTTTACCACGAACTAAAACTTAATATCGGAGACCCGGACACAACAAGATGAAGGACGGGGGGGGGGGGGGGGAAGAGAAAGGCAGGAAGGGTTAACAAAATTCCACCAATCTATACCCCGCCCTCCCTTTCGCCGTCACCTGCTAGAAAAACGCCACCGCATCTTGGAGTGTGACACAATCCAGAAAAGCAACGGCAGCCGCAGCCTTCTCTATCGTCTCCCCCCCTCCTACTTCCATCGTGTGGGCGTAGTAATTTCAGATTAAGAAGCCTTCATTTGCTTGCAACAGCGCCTTCAGGATTATGGAATTTATTTGCATCAATGCCTTCTGAGCCGGATGATCACGTTATCACAGGCCAGTAGACACGAACCAAGCCACTGCCAGTCTTGCAATTTGAATCTCTCCTCAAACACCCCTTAAAACCCTTCCCGTTTCTCTTTCCATCCCTCCCATCCAGTTCTTTTTCTTCTTTCCTTCGTCTTTCGCTTCTTCTTTGCGTTCTTCTTTGACATCCTCTCCTTCAGCTATTCTTCTCTGCTTTCTTCTGGCCTCTACGTGTCTTCTGGTGCTTCACCTCTCATACATCCACTTCTTCAGTCTCTTGGCTTCTTCTTCTGCCTCTTCTGGAGTGAAGACATTATCTGAAATAAACTGCATCTGTCAATTCTACCATTTCTTCTTCTCTTTCCTGTTATTCAACTACCTCTTCGTATATCTTGTGAATCTTACACCTTTTCCGAACAAAAGTTCCCTTCCAATGCATCTTGGACATCTTCTGTGACTTCGGCGTTTCTGTCTGTTACGGTGGAGAGATATGGTAAGGAGCGAATTAACCCAGGGGAAAGCGAAACCCGAGGTGGTCGAACCCTGGGGGTTTTGGGGAAATCCCCAGGGTTTTTGAAAAGTTAAAAGTGGTGAGATATGCTCTTGTGCAAGTCGAGGGGAAGGAACCCCTGGGATTTCGGTTAAAACACCCTCGGATGCACAATTCACTACATCATTTTCCCCTGGGATATTAGAGGGTGGAATATTTTCCCCTAGAGGTTTCTACTCTATACTTCCTCTGGGGTTCAGCACAAAATCCTCGGGGTTCGACCACCTCGACTTTTCCCTCCCCTTCTGTTTTCCCCCTGACCATAGCTCACCTTTTTGCAACCCCAGGGTTTTTTCACCCAGGGAAAACGAAAACCCCGGACCATATCTCTCCACTGTTTTAGAGAAACGATAATACTTCTTATAAAACTCATTTTCCAATCCCATCGTTTTTTTTCAAATCGTCACTAGCTGCTTGTTCCTTGGCTTCTTCATAGTTCGTGTCTAATGTATTTTTTAATTCAGAGTATCCTCGCTCTTCCAGAATAACAGTTCAATTTCAACGTATCTACGACTTTTAAATCTTTGCAACTTCTATCTCTTTACGGACTAAGATACCACCACTTAAAACGTATCTCCCCCACCCAATCTATCATGTCTTTTTCTTGTTTGTTTCTTTTGGCCACTTCTTGCCTTCTGGTTTTTCACACCTTCTACATCTGCATGTATCTGGTCACTTCTTCAGTCTCATGGCTTCTTCTGCTTCTTCGTCGAATTAGGCTATTATTTCGAATACACCTCTTCTGTCCTCTTCCCCTATTCTGTGTACTCTTCTGGTTTTTCACATCTTCTACATTCACTTCATTGTATCTGGTCGCTTCTTCAGTCTCTTGGCTTCGTCTGCTTCTTCTTCGAATTAGGCTATTATTTCAAATACACCTCTTCTGTCCTCTTCCCCTCTTCTGTATCTACTCTTCCGTGTCTTTTTATTCTTCAACCATCAGGCGAAGACGACAAATCCCACAAAATAAGAGGCGGCAGCATCCAAGCCGACCAAGCCAAAGCCAAGTCTGGCGCCAAATTAAGACTCTCCCGTTGCCGCGATTGCTTTGTTTTTCGATTCACGAGGCGATTAGCATAAATAAAATGCCACCGGAGCCGAGAAGAACAGCAGATAATTAAGGTTCTCGCTCCTCGCTCGCTCAGTGTAATGAAACGAAAGGCGTGAGGGAGAACGGCCGAGGCCCACACAACACCGAAAGCAATTGCTGTGCGTTCTCGAGCGTGGCACAAGTTTAGATTCGCGTATATACGCCGGGCGGCGAGTGAAAAGTAACCCATTCCCCTTCAGCTTCGATCACGTTCATTATCTTTCATTTTCCTTCAACAACTACACAAAATAATCACCCTGACAAATTTAAAGGTATTTTCAGCGGTCTAACAGTGCGTTTACGCATTGATTTCGCGTAAGAATTCTCTAGCTTAGAGCAGGGCTCTACTACAGTTCCGGTCGAATCTTGAAGAAAAATAGCATACGCAAATGGGTTGGGCAATATGGCCGCCAAAAACGCCAACTGTGCGATTGGTTTGTTCTGTTGCCGCTTTCTGTCAACCGAGGGAGACACTAACAGCACAAAATATGCTAACAGTACAAAGGTGCGATTAGCGGTGGATTCCCAAACAGACCTCGAAGAAATTGGCCAATCGTGGCGGCCATTTTGTGTACCGCCCTAATATTGTTGCAGGTCAGGCCTGTTAGTTTACTGTGCATGGTTAGAAACACTGAAATTTTAATATGGCGTCGGTTTTAGCCGTTCCAGTTCGTGTCGAAACATATCGAGCGCTCGGAAGCAACTGTGAACATTGATTCGTCAGAAGACGTCTTCTGTGCCTTATTGTCCCGGATCGTACGACTGCATGCATTTACCCAAACATTGTCGTACATAGCTGTCCAGTTAACGTTATCACCATGGCAACGACACCACAGCACTGTGACATATACAAATAAATTCTTGCTGCGAGAAAACTAAGAAAGATCGTAACGTAAACGTGCCCTGAATTTATTTCTGCAGTACGGACAGGGACTACTAAACGAGCAGTTGCATTGTATACGACGAATTCGCAATGCTCCTCAAACCCTAAAATTTCCTTCACACGAAAACTGTTGCAACCAAACATCCATCAACTTTCCACCAACAATGAAGTACGCTGGAAATACAGAATCATATCAAAAACCAAAACTGGTAAAAGGGGCCGCCAAGTTCCGAATGGTTCGGCCCTTCAATGGAGTGATATCAATACACCAAAACATTCGCCAAGTTAATCGCACCGCTTAATAGTTCGAAGGTTAAATGAAAACTAGAACATTGCTATCGAAAGTAGCAATGTTCTAGTTTTCATTTAACC